>VCHM03000030.1:62500-72500 GCA_006182925.3 Reinhardtius hippoglossoides
AGCTGAAATGAGGTTTGTGTTTCAGAGTGGACTGAGAACTGAGCCCTGTGGGACACCGTACATTCAACTATAACGTTTAACCTTAACGATCAGCTGATCGATGATGAAACTCAGCAGCTCGTTCTGACCCTAACCCTAACCACCTCAACTCACGTCCACTTCCTTCAGCTGTGTTTCCACGGCAACAGCGACTCTTGAGTTGAGATGAGTTTTTTTTTATTTCCACAGAGAACAGGTGTGAAGATGTTTGTCCGTCCTGTTGTGTGTCTTCTTCGTTGGTGCTTGATGTCGACGGTCTCAGTCGTCAGCAGCCATTTGTTCATATTGTAAATAAATCAACAGGAAACAGGAAGAAGAATATTTATTCCTTCAGTCGTGGTCGGTGTCGTCATGGTTGTTCTCCAGAAGCACAAAGAGACAGAGACAATTATGTTGCATGATTTTAATGGTTTGAGCAACTGAACCAGTTACAGCAGGAAACGACTCAACTCTGCTGACACGTGGCTCTGGGTCGGTTTAACTCTGGTTGAACGTGGCTCTGGTGGGTTGGTAGTGTTGGTTGAACCCTGTTAGTTTATGGCTCTGGTGCTGATGAGAACTTTATTGTGATGAAATATATTATTTATGTTGTTATGTATATTCCAAATAAAAATCTCTATACACACGTCACCGAGTCTGAGTCTGAAATAACAACAGTCACTGGATCACTGGGGGCGATTATACCACTATGTTATTACATCATTATAATATTATATGAAATTAATCTTTTTAACTCGAGTCACGACACGTCTGTAAAAAACACACGCACACACTAGATCAGCTGAGCCTTAGCTATTCCTGAAGAAACTGTAACCTGAAGAAGAAGAAGAAGCAGAAGAAGAAGAAGAAGAAGCAGAAGAAGAAGAAGAAGAAGACCGTTCAGTCGACCTGCAGTTCGTCCTTTGGCCTGTGGAGGCACCGTCAAGCCGCCGGACCCGGATGAGAAGCAGGAAGCAGCAGCAGAAGAAGACGCAGTGTTTCCGGTGTGGCCCGTGGTTCCGGGGGTGTCCGAAGTGAAACCGGAGTTTTTATTTTTGAGTCTTATTTGGTTCAGACGCTAAGTCGGCGTCACGGTGTGCGCACGAGCTGCTCCGCTCTCAGGTAAACCGGAAACATCCACCTTATCCTTCCCGCCTCGGTAACGCGTTAGCATCATGCTAATGATAGCATGTGTAGCATCCTTCGTGAGTGAGTTTCAGGAAACAGCTGATCAATCAATGAATAATCAAGTCATCGATCACCTCACATCTCCTTGACGTCATCAAAGTTCATCATAGCGGGATCTTGTCTGTTCAGGCTAATCAATGAATGACGTCATCAGTGCCACAGTAAATAACCTCCTGTGATTGGTTATCGATCATCTGATTATGGATCTGTTTGTGTAGATTTGAATTTGTAGCCGAATGTTGGTTTATTGGTGCCATTGCCTCTGTTCCCAGTGCATGATGGGATACGGAGTCCTCGGGGTTTCATAGAACACCGCAGTGACCAGGTCACCTGACCAACACCTGAGCCGCCGCCATTTTGGGTTAGGGTTTCCAGCTGGCGTTGAACTGAGCATCTGACTGTTGCCATGACGATGGTGATTCTATGATGGTGACCTGTCCTCTGATTGTGTCCTGGTGCTTGTTAAGATGTCGTCTGGACTCGTGGCGCCCCCTGGAGGAGGAGAAGAGATCTGCGAGTTCCTGCTGCGCGTGGAGGGGGAGAATGGCGTGAGGAGGAGGGAGGTGGGCTGTCAGTGGGAGAGTCCCCCGCAGGAGACGAGGGAGGTGGGATGTCAGAGCGACTCCGCTCCCAGGAGGGACGCTGGCGTCCAGGTGGACCTGATGAGACATTTAGGTGAGGTGTCCTGCTCCCTGCAGGTAGACGAGTGTAACTACATCTTCATGTTCTGTTTCATGTCACCTGTGTTTTATTGTGAAAAGTCAGGAGGAAGTGATGAGGAGGGGGCGGACCCGAGCCCCTCAGTGTTTAGGTGTGTTCAAGTTGATGCGGTGCTGACTTAACACAATGCATGCTGGTCTGACTTCATCCATATATATATTTATATGGATTTATAACCGCAGGTCGGGTGTGTCGGGTCTTAAAAATGAACATTTCTGATTAATAGCGGATGTGTTCAGGAAATTATTCAGGAGATAGTTTCCAGATTTACCTTGTCACAGCCCCCCCCCCCCTTCTCTCTCTGGGACTCGAACACGCACCACAGTGACTGTACACTGGTGTGTGGTGCACACGCTCCTCAAAGGGACGGAGAACGGACGTTTAACTCAATGACTGGTTGACCTCAGCCTCTGTCTCACCCAGTACATCTCAATCTCTCTGTTTCCAGATGCTCCGACTCATCCGGTCACCAAAACACCAAATGCTCTATATCTATATAGATCTATATAGATATATATATCCGGGGCCCGGGGCCGAGCTCATGTTTGGCCCCGGGTCCTGTGATGTAGCCTGTGAGACGTGCAGTAATGTGTTTGAGACACAAGGTGTCAGCAGAAGATGAGTTTTGTGTTTATTCGTCTCCAGCCTCGCCTGCAGCGTCACCTGCGATGCTGCTGCAGTGTTTCTCCGTCCGATCTGACGGACCAGACGGGGGCGCTCTGCTGCAGCACTGCACCACAACGCGCACCAGAACCATCAAACCGGCCATCAGGCTTTCCCCGAAACTCACAGAGTCCAGGACCCAGAGGAGACCTCCGAGCTCCGACACTGCCAAACCAAACCCGGCGCTACGCCGCCGCCGCCCCCGCCGCCGCCACCGCCACCGTGGGTCACCTGATACTGACCCGGAGGATGAGGTGGAGGACACAGGTGATCCTAACTGGACTCCACCTGCAGGTGAGAGAATCATATCACGTTTTATTAATTCATGATAAAATGTTTTAATCCTCAGTAAATCACATGAATTTAATTTGTAAAATGTTATGATATTTAATCATTTATTTATTTCATAACATTCTTTTTTTCATGTTTTTTTACATGTTTATTTTGTACTTTATCCTGTAAAATTCAGTATTTGTGATTTAATTTCCCACAAATGTTTTTAATATGATGATTGATTTATTATCTGAATACATTTTCCTCTTCATTAAATATTTGAATCATTTTGAGTTTTTCACCTCCCCCCCTGTCTCCCCCCCTCTGTTCCCCCCCCTCTCCCCCCCCTCTGTCTCCCCCCCCTCTGTCTCCCCCCCCCTCTGTCTCCCCCCCCTCTGTCTCCCCCCCTCTGTCTCCCCCCCCCCTCTGTCCCCCCCCAGATGGCGATGCTCCTTCTCCGTCGGCCCCCGGGGACGTGGGGCTGGACTCGGAGTCCCGGCATGGCCCTTTCGTGAAGCTGGAGGTGGACAGCATCATGTGTGACGTGTGCGGCAAAGTGATGAAGAACAAGTCGAGTCTGGCACGTCATTCCTTCATCCACACGGGGAAGAAGCCGTTCGCCTGCCACCTCTGCGACCTTCGCTTCAACCGCCGCGACAATCTGCAGCACCACCTGACCCGGCTGCACCCCAACGGCATCACCAAGCTGGAGAAGCAGCGCGAGGTGCAGGCGTGGCTGTGCGCTGTCTGCGGGAAAACCTTCAACTGCAGGTCCAGGCTGAAGGCACATGAGGTCGTCCACTCAGGGGTCAAACCTCACCACTGCGACCTCTGCCCCAAAGCCTACATGAGGACAAACGACCTCGAGCACCACAAGAAGAGCGTCCACGTGCAGGGCTCCTTTGAGCCTCAGCGGCCGAGCTCGCTGCTCTGTGACTTGTGCGGTAAAGAGTTCAAATGCAGGTCGCAGCTCGTCATCCACTTTCAGACACACACCGGCGAGCGGCCGCATCTCTGCGACATCTGCGGACGCAAGTTTGCCAGACAGCATCAGCTCAAACGTCACAAGATCCTGATCCACGCCAAACAGCTGAAAGGACAGGAGAACCCGCCGTACGACCTGCCGTACGCCTGCAGCGTCTGCGGGAAGCGGTTAAAGTCTAAAGCACTTCTCGCTGCTCACGCCCACATCCACACCAGCGAGAGGTCACACCGCTGCGGCGTCTGTCTGCGCAGCTTCCAACGCGCCACCTGCCTGAAACAGCATCACCTGCGCGTCCACCTGAAGGTCAGAGTGAACAATGCGCCGTATGCTGCCAGGTACAGGAAGTGCACAGCACAGGCGAAGATGTTCCCGTGTCCCATCTGCAGCAAAATGTTCAAATTTAAGTCTCTGCTGGCGAGTCACTCGTTGATCCACAGCGAGATCCGGCCTTACGCCTGTGACTTCTGCAGCCGCAGCTTCAGACGCCTCAGCCACCTGAAGAGACACCGAGAGGTCGTCCACGCCAACGGAGCGCGCCCGCCACAGAGCTTCATCTGCCACATCTGCGGCAAAGACAAGAAGTGTCGCTCGCAGCTTGACAGACACGTCATCATCCACACTGGGGAGCGGCCGTTTGCCTGCAACCTCTGCACCGCTCGCTTTAACCGCAGCGGGAACCTGCTGCAGCACAGGAAGCGCATGCACGGGGTTGGGAAGCCACCGCCTTCTGAGGAAGCCCCGCCCATCCTGTTTGATGATGACATGACGTGCAAACAGGAAGAGACGGTGGTGGCCGTGGACGCTCCGGCTGAGCGGTTTGAGGTGGCGATGATAGACGACTGGAGACGGAGGTCGTTCAGGAGCTCCTTGCTTCCTGACGTCTGTTCGACCCTCGAACTGAAACCGTGCGAGCCGACGCACGTTTAGAGGAAGTGACTTTGTCTTGATAATAAATTCTGTTGTGACTCTTTGATGAACCTGAGAATGATCTGATGATCAGTGATCGATCAGTTATGGATTGATTCAGAATTAAACGTGATTCAGAAAACTTTTCTTCCTTCAGTTCATCTTTGTTAGATCAAAGGTTTCGCAGCTTTTAGCCACATGACTCATCGAGGCGTCTGATTGGTTGAATTTTAAATAACAATAACAAACTGAGTCACAGAAACGTTTTTATTGATGATGTCACAAACCGACGAGCTGAAGACTCACACACCTACGTACAGAGTGGGGGAGCTGAGGCGTTTCCATGGCAACAGGAAAAATAAACAGTCCTATGAGACACATTGTGATTGGTGAATATGGGCTATACGAATATAGTGTGACTGAATTTGATTGATTGAAAATCTTGTTAATTTTCTCATTAGAATTAATTGATTTAGTTTCTGGTTTAATTCAACAGAGATTTTAAATGAAAACGTTTATAGTGTAACAGGTTTCTCTTTGCACTGAGTCGTGAGGTTGTTGAGCACTACGTGATTAGCTCTACGTGATTAGCACTACGTGATTAGCTCTACGTGATTAGCTCTACGTGATTAGCTCTACGTTAACGAGGGCTAAAGCTAACAGCTCAACCAGACTGAGGGAAATGTGTAAAACCACAGAATCAAATCAAAGTCTGAACAGATTTGTTTCTGTTCGTCAGAGCGACGTCAGGAGGTGTTCACGCTGCGTTCAGGTCACGTGAACAGACGCTTCTCTTCAGGTCGGAGGGCAGACGACGAGAGGATGACGTCATCACAGGTCAGACGTGTAATAACTGGTTTAACAGCTGCATTACATCAGTTTAGTTACATTACAGAAAACAAATGTCCATGTATCATTAAATTAATTCAGATTTAAAAAATCGGCATGAGATTAAGCTAGCTTGTTCCAGTCTTTATGCTATGCTACATTAAACTACATTTTCTGAACACTTCCTCCTGAACGTCTTATCCCTGATCACCAAACATGTGATTCACTGGAGTTTGTCCAGTAGGGGGCACTCTGACATCCTGTAGATGTCTGTGCAGTTGATTGTATAGTTCTACGTGATTTTCAGACGCGGGTGCTCCTCTGGCACCACCTTCAGGTCACATCACTGTATTTACTGTTAATTAGCATGTTAGCATTTAGCCTGGTAACATTGGGGTTAAATTAACGGATAACCCCCCCCCCCCACGCTTTAGATCAAATGCTCATTAACATGTTTAATTAAGCATAAGTGGGCGGGGGTAACATGATACAACCACTGGAAACGAGCACGATTATTGGCTAAGCTGTCAGGTGATGTCATCCCTCTGCCAGCAGCATGCTGTGATGTCAGGGGGCGGAGCTTTCAGACCACCATGCTGTCGGCCTTGGGCGCTCTGGAGATCCACAGATGTGATTGGTCGGTGGCGGTCTTTGTGCGGGGTTCACTGCGGGGAGACAGATGACATCATCCATCATCCAGCCCATATTATTTTCAATAGAACTTTTTTTCAATTTGAACAAGTCAAGCAGTTTGATCCCGGAGAACATGATCAACACAGCTGATTCTCAGAACCCTAACCCGTTCTCTGCTGTTCTGAGGAACCTGCTCGTCACATGCGAGTTCCAGGATAAAAGAACGAGATGTTTCTCTCCTGGAAACATCCCAAAAGGAAGTGACCTGATTCAGAACCTGGAGAACAGAACAGCTGGTTCAGGAGAACGTCTGGAATCAGCTGCACTGATGCCAGGTATCAACACTCTCACACCGAGCCAACTGTAAATCATCTTTGTTAACGAGACGGCTCGTTAGAGACTAAACTATAATCACTGACAAAGCTACACACACACACAC
This sequence comes from Reinhardtius hippoglossoides, assembly GCA_006182925.3. Classification (NCBI taxonomy): domain Eukaryota; kingdom Metazoa; phylum Chordata; class Actinopteri; order Pleuronectiformes; family Pleuronectidae; genus Reinhardtius; species Reinhardtius hippoglossoides. The sequence goes on from VCHM03000030.1 coordinate 69,154, forward strand.
TGCTTCCTCAGCAGGAGCAAAAGAGGCTGCTGGGAAATGTAGTTTTACCTTTTGCTCAACATCTGAAAACAACATGTCCCAGAAGCCACCAGGATGAGCAGCAGCAGGGGGATTGTGGGAATGATTACGTAGACCAGTAACATTCCTGAAGAGAAGGAGAGAGAACATATGACTGTTTCCTGTTTATAAACAAGCCACGTGACATCACTGATCGTTAACGATGACATCACAGTCAGCTGTAAAATCCAGATCAGAGGCTCGTCAGAGTCCAGGACCCTGAACCACGAAGCAGGATATGAGGTCATCAGGATAACTTCAGGTTTTCAGGTTTACATGTTCATACCTGAAGCTGCAGCCGTGGTCACCTGAGGCCGAACCTCCTCACTGCCCGCAGGCTGTTTAACCACGCCTCCACCTGCTGTCGACGCTGAGGACACAACACACTGTGGTTATACACTTTGACCTGAAGGTGGCGTCACAGAGTCCTGTGTTAAGACCTAAGTTCTCCTGCTCACCTGTGTTCCGTCCTCCAGGGTGTGTGACCGGTCACATCATCACGTTCTGAAAGAAAGAGAATGAACGAAAAGGAAAAAGAACAAATCCAACAAACTTTAATTGATCAGAGACTGAAGCTGATTGGCTGATGGTACCTGGTTTGTATTTGCAGATGAAGTTGTGTTTCATGTTGCAGCGGTCGTCGTTCCATTGGTAGAGATAAGCCCCGCCCAGACCAGGAAATGCAGTTGGCTGATGGTACATGACGACGCAGGCCTCTCCTCCACAGGACGGCTCGTCAAAATACCAGTTCCTATGACATCATCATCATCAGTTTTATTACCTCATCAGTTTTTCATTTTGTTGAGAGTTTTGTTGTCGCTCTGTCGTGTTCTGACACGTCACTGACGACAGTTTCATGGTGTGGAACACGTCACTACTTCCTGATTGGACGCTGGGTTTTAAAAACTCATTTCTCTAAATGTTTGTGGGTCTGATGTCAATCACCTGAAAGAGGCGGAGCTACCGTCGGTCCACAGGTAGAGCTGCGGACAGGAAGTAAAGGTGCTGAGTTCAGGATGAGCCTGATCGACTCCGTCCACACGAGTGAGACCGATCCAGAAATCCCCGTCAGCTATACCTCCTCCCCCTGCACCTCCTCCTGCTCCTGAACGAAGCTCCTGGAGACGAAGAGGCAGGAGATGAGAGAAGGGATGGAGAAGATGGAAGGAGGGAATGAGAGGAGGGGATGGAGGAGGTGACGCAGGAGGAGATGACCAGGTGTGTGTGTGTGTGTGTGTGTGTGTGTGTGTGTGTGTGTGTGTGTGTGTGTGTGTGTGTGTGTGTGTGTGTGTGTGTGTGTGTGTGTGTGTGTGTGTGTGTGTGTGTGTGTCTCACCTGCAGCAGGTTTTCGATGTCCGTCTGCTCGGCCGGACTCTCGATGCTGAGCAGCGACCCTCCGTCCATCTCACAGGCGCGACACGCCTCCCTGAACGCAACACGACTCGACACGTCGTGGAAATATGCGATCTTATAGCAGGGATGGTCAGGAGCACCTGAACACACCGTCTGACCTGAGAGACGCAGGGGATGTTTAAACCTGACCCAAACCAGGAAGCTGCTTCTTCTTCCCTTTGGTCCGTGAGTAGGATGTTTCTTTCTCACTCGACCCCGAACAAAGAATATTCTGTTTCAATTGAACCTAAGAAACTTTGACTCCCACCTACCGGCTCGCGTTGACGTTACTGTTAGCGTTACTTTTAAAGTTACTGTTTATGTTACTATTACTGTTAACATCAACATTACTGTTGACGTGAACGTTATCGTTACGGTTACTGTGGCCCCGGTGCTGCACACGGGTTCGACATCAAACATCCAACACGTGTGTGAAGGCATCACCTGGAATTGACCTACAGCTAAAATATGTCCACAACCAGATCAGACTCCAGACTGTAAATAAAGATAGATGGATACAGTATAGGTCATAAACCCTCCTCCATGTTAGCAGATGGGACATAAACCAAACTAATAAATCGAAGAAGACGTTAAATAAATGTTTGTCAAAAATGGTTTCTGTCATTTCAGCTCGTTCTTCTCTCTCTGATGTTTGTTCAAGTGTTTCTCATCAGTTTGGATTGAATCAGTTATTTGATGATATATAAACCGACTGAGACGTCGTGATTGACATCACCACAAGATGGCAGCGTTTGTACCTGAGATATTTTAGCTTCATTTCTGGAGACGTGTCATCGTCTTCATTTACTTCCTCTGGATCGAACTACAGACGACGAATAAACAAGCTGAGACAAGGAAAAGGAGGAGGAGGCATTTTCACAACTTTCACAAAATCTGCACAGTAGTGTGTGTGTGTGTGTGTGTGTGTGTGTGTGTGTGTGTGTGTGTGTGCGCGTGTGCGTGTGTGTCTGTGTGTCTGTGTGTGTCTGCAGTGATTAATACAGTCTGGTTAGCGTCACACACACTAAGAGCTACTTTAAGTGATTAGCTGGATTCTCTTCTGCACCATCATCACTTTACTGTTAAAGCCACTAAAGAAAAAGCTCCTTATATACATCTCCTACCCCCCCACACCCCACCCCCCCACACCCCACCCCCAACTCAGTGAAACCCATTGAAACCAGAGCATCACTCAGTTCACACCTCCACCAACAATCTGCACCACACACACACTCATCAGTCTGATTGTTAACATCAAGAATCATTATCTCAGAAATCAGAAAAAAGATTTACAAATGTTTAATCTCACAAAAAAGAGAAAAAATACTGGATCTGCCTCCTGATCCAGATCCAGACAGACGGGTGGACAGACAGGCAGACAGGCGGGTGGACAGACAGGCAGACAGGCGGGTGGACAGACAGGCAGACAGGCGGGTGGACAGACAGGCAGACAGGCGGGTGGACAGACAGACAGACAGGCGGGTGGACAGACAGGCAGACAGACGGGTGGACAGCCAGACAGACAGGCGGGTGGACAGACAGGCAGACAGGCGGGTGGACAGACAGGCAGACAGGCGGGTGGACAGACAGGCAGACAGGCGGGTGGACAGACAGGCAGACAGGCGGGTGGACAGACAGGCAGACAGGCGGGTGGACAGACAGGCAGGTGGACAGACAGACAGACAGGCGGGTGGACAGACAGACAGGTGGACAGACAGGCAGACAGGCGGGTGGACAGATGGAGAGACGGGTGGACAGACAGACGGGTGGACAGACGAACTGAGGTCGAACGACCACCGACTATAAATAAATATCAAAAGTAAATGAAGACGACGATAAGTCTCCAGAAATGAAGCTAAAATATCTCAGATACAAACGCTGCCATCTTGTGCTGATGA
>VCHM03000030.1:77500-145000 GCA_006182925.3 Reinhardtius hippoglossoides
ACACTCACGCACACACTCGAGTTAATGTGTCATCATGCAGTCTGAGCAGCTGTCGTCTGATTGGTCAGTTTGACTGAATCTGTCTCATAAATCCACATTTAGAGATTCCGAGAAACTTTATTGATCTACAGTCCAAAGACAAAACTGAGAGTGTGTGTCTGTGTCTGTGTAATCTGACCTGCTGTGAAAATCAATCTGCATTAACACACATCAGTTGTGTGTTTATCATTTGAATCATCAGAATAACAGAAGAGGTGTGTGTGCTCTTGTACAGATGTCTTTGTGAGGACCGGTCCTCACTTTGTGACTCTAGTGGACTGTGACTTGGTTTTAGGGTTAGAATCCGGTTAAGGGTTCGAGTTAGTCCTTTAGTAGTGATGGTTAAGGTTAGGGTTAGTCCTTTAGTAGTGATGGTTAAGGTTAGGGTTAGTCCTTTAGTAGTGATGGTTAGGGTTAGTCCTTTAGTAGTGATGGTTAAGGTTAGGGTTAGTCCTTTAGTAGTGATGGTTAAGGTTAGTCCTTTAGTAGTGATGGTTAGGGTTAGTCCTTTAGTAGTGATGGTTAAGGTTAGGGTTAGTCCTTTAGTAGTGATGGTTAAGGTTAGGGTTAGTCCTTTAGTAGTGATGGTTAAGGTTAGGGTTAGTCCTTTAGTAGTGATGGTTAAGGTTCGAGTTAGTCCTTTAGTAGTGATGGTTAAGGTTAGGGTTAGTCCTTTAGTAGTGATGGTTAGGGTTAGGGTTAGTCCTTTAGTAGTGATGGTTAGGGTTAGGGTTAGTCCTTTAGTAGTGATGGTTAAGGTTAGGGTTAATCCTTTAGTAGTGATGGTTAAGGTTCGAGTTAGTCCTTTAGTAGTGATGGTTAAGGTTAGGGTTAGTCCTTTAGTAGTGATGGTTAAGGTTAGGGTTAGTCCTTTAGTAGTGATGGTTAAGGTTAGGGTAAGGGGCTAGGGAATACATTATGCCAATGAGTGTCCTCACGTACAAATGTGTGTGTGTGTAATAAGAAAGTAATGGATTACTTCCAGTGATTACTTCCTGTAATAATTAACTTAACCCCCTAACCCTAACCCCCCCTTCCTCATCAATACTCTGACAAACACACACGTTTGTATTTCTATCTTAGTGAGGACACTCATTGACACAAAACACTCTCTCGCCCCTTCCCTTAACCTTAACCATCCAAACCAAACACCTAACCCTAGCTCTAACCTGAACCAGATTCGAACCCTCAAACAGCACTAACCCTAACCCACAGGAACACAGACAGTGTATTGATCTGAGGAGAAACCAATCAAGGGCTACTGTCTCACATCATGTTGAGTTCACAGGTTTGAGGTTGAGGAGGCTCCAGGTGTTTTTGAGGAGATTCCAGGGTCTTCTCAAAGACTCCTGGAATCTGCACCAGGATGAATGGAGGACTCGACCCCAGGAGGTCTGGAAGCTCCTCAAGTTCCAAGAGCAGCTGATCAAGAATGGATCCAGTGTTCTCTCGCTGCAGATCTCTCTCCAGGACTCTGAGGGTCAGGGTTCTCTAACTCTAACCCAGGAACCTCTTTCACACTCCTGGAATCGCTCTGAGGGAAGAGAACATCTCAAGAGCAACTGGAACATTCACATCTCGAGGAGCCTGGCATGTCCTCAAGAACCAGTAGGACTTGTTAACTCCTGGAATCCAGTCAAGAACTAAAGGTCTCCTAGAAACTCCTGAAGCTGTTCATCATCCATTTCCTGTTGCGACGCTGACCCCTGGTGTCCATCAGGGGGAATCACAGCAACATAAACATCAATTTGATGCAGAAAACTTTTGTTTTGAAATGACTTTTATTAGTTGAACATAAGGAGTGAAAACATGAGAACTGCATCTCTGATTGGAGCATGACGGTGGATCGGACCGAGTCAAACCAGTTCCACACCAGTTTCAGTCAGACCTGCGGTTCTGGTCCGGGTCTTGGTGTGTTCAGTGTCAGTTTATAAAAACAGATACACATTTTTAAAATGATGATTTATTGATGATGACAAAGTTTCAAACGTTGTCACTGAGGTCCAGAACACATGGATCCATCTCACTGGATCAGCGACTTCACATTTTACTTCATTTCCAGGATTTGTTTAAAAAGTGGAATCAGTCTTTAAGTTTAATTTTTACAATAAATACAAATAAAAGTAAAAACGTCACAAGGACTGACGACGTTTCAACGACCCTCAGGAGACCTCGGCTCCAACATAGTGTTCAAAACAGATAAATATTAAAAAATCTGAAATTGTCCTGAGCAGAAAAATGAAAAACACAAAGTGACCTCAGCTCAGGCCTCCAGCTGCCACTGCTGCGTCTGTGACGCATCACAGATCGCCATGGAAACATAACCTTTAGGTCCGACTGGCTCCGCGACCGAGAGACACTGACCCACCGAGACCTGGTAGAGTCGGTTAGACTTCTACAGGGGAGAGGGGGGGGGGGGGGGGGGGGGAGGGAGAGAGAGAGAGGGAGAGGGAGTGAGAGAGAGAGAGACAGAGAAGAGAGAGAGAGACAGAGAAAGAGAGAGAGAGAGAGAGAGAGAGAGAGAGAGAGAGAGAGAGAGGAGCATTATCTGTTTATTAGGAACTGATATGATGGTGTCTGTGTGTGTGTGTGTCTGTGTCTGTGTCTATGTGTGTGTGTGTGTGTCTGTGTGTGTGTGTGTGTGTCTCTCTCACCCCCAGGCTCCACTGTTGTGATCCTCCTGATCCGTGACACTTCATCAGTCTTGGAGGATCAAAGGTTCGGATCTCTGACACGTCGAGACACAACAGCCCTGCGAGGATCAGCTGACTCTCCTCGTCATAGGTCCAGTCCTGAACATACACGTCACATGATGAGGTCAAAGGTCACAGGTCAAACAGACCTGGCAGGTTGGTTAACTCAGTTGTTTGTGGTCCTGTGGTCGACTCACCTGTTCAGGGTCGCCGGGGTCACATGGCCGTAGGACTACGGCTCCGCCCTTTTGACTAACTCGGCCCTGGGCCACTAGACAACGACTGGTTGCTAGGTTACGAAGCTGGAAGATGGCATTTGATCAGTTTATGACTCATATGATCGATAATCAAACATGGATGATGATTATTTGTCACGTACCCGTCCTCTCTGCAGGACTTTGGGACGCCTCAGACCTTTGTTGATGAACAGCGGCGGCTGCTGCTTGTTGCCGTTGGCGACAGCCTGCATCTCAGGGTAGACTGTGTCCAGGTACCAACGAAATGAGTGACACTGCAGCCGCTTCCTCAACGCCACGCGCTCGCTGATGTCACCGTAACTGCGCTCACGCAGCTCTGGACGCAGGGACAGATACTGCTCCTGATTGGACCACACGGAAACAGGAAGTGAGGTCAGAGGATAATGCAGCTGCTTATTGGATCACAGTTCTGTGTGTTTACCTTGTACTCGTCCATCCATACATGCGCTAGCCGCAGAGAATTATGGGCCATGGTGTCCTGCCCCCCAGGTGAACCGTACGGCCGCCGCTTCCTGAAGATATGTCCGACTCTGGAGCAGGGGATGATGAGCAGCTGACCGCCGCACATCCAGATCTGAGCCACACAGAAAGCAACCGTTAGTCCGAATGAGAATCTGTCACTCACATGCTGCTCCAGAGCTCGTCGTGTCTCTTGATGTCATCCTAGGACTGATTGGACGAATGCAGATGTGACATCAGCTGTCTGGAGCTCGCTCCTTGCCGCTGCCTTCAGGCTTAATGCTAAGCTAACATGTTAACTGTGAACAAAACCTTCACTGAGTTTTACTGTCTGTAAAACTCAGCTCTTACCCTGAAGGAGATTTCCAGGTTTTCTCCGCCCCAGATGTCCATGCCGGCATCATATTGTCCCAGCTCGTTGAAATACTTTCTGTTCATAGCGAATAAACCGCCAGCCATGGTGGGAGACCTGGGGGGGGGAGGGCATCAGAGGTGAGGTATAAATGAGCTGGTTACCTGTTTAATCAGCTGGTTACCTGATTGTTACCTGATTGGTCCTGTGGTGCCCTCGGGCCCATTGAGCTCTGAGGGGGGGACGGGGTCCCACTTGAAGTGCAGCCCCCAGTTGAAGCCGCCCCTGACGACGGGGGAGGGCGAGTAAGCGAGCGTGTCGGCTGAGATGATGTCGATGACGGGGCAGACGACGGTGTGACTGTCTTTCTGGATCGGGGCGAGCAGCGGCTGCAGCCACGCCTGGTTCACCTCACAGTGACTGTCCAGGAAGACGAGCACCTCACCTGGACACAGACGGGTAGAGATGAAGGATGGAGGACGTAGGATGTAAGGTTTGAGGATTTAGGATGTTCAGTTTGAGGATGTTCAGTTTGAGGATGTTCAGTTTGAGGATGTTCAGTTTGAGGAGATGTTCAGTTTGAGGATGTAGGATGTACCAGTAGCATGTGAGGCTCCGATCATTCGTCCTCTGATGAGTCCTTCTCTCCTCTGGTTTCTCACCAGTTTCACTTTCCCCTGAAGCTCCACCCTGACGTAACGATCCAAGTCGTTCTTCAGCTCGTCTGAACAACAACACAAATATCAAGGTGGCTGTGTTAGGAAAGGTTTGAAGGCTTTTATTGTGCAGTTTGCAGGAAGTGTTGATGGTGTTACCGAGCTCGCTGTGGTCGTCGACCAGGACGATCTCGTGCAGGAGGTAGGCCGGCGTTCGGTCCAGCACGCTGTGAACAGTCCTCAACAGGGCGGAGAACGCCTCGTTGAAGAAACAGATCACTACGCTGGCAGAGGGTAGAGCCAGAGGATAAACCTTATCCCGACACCTGCAGAGTTGGATCAGGCTGAGTTGTGTTTTAACAAACTACTTTTAGTCCTCCATGAAACATGTATGAATTAAACACCATGTATGTGGAATGTGACACATTGGTTTGTCCAGCATTATTGTGTCTTATCAATCAATCAAATTTCATTTGAACAGTCCATATTCACAGATCTTAACAAGGTCCAATATTACCCACAAAACGTTGTGATCAGTGAATAAAGCGTCACATGTGAGGATCCTCTCCCAGGACACAAGTACAACAGATGCTGATGGAACTGAACACATCAACACAACAGGATTCACTACATGAGAAGAACCAGTTTGTAACTTCATGGAAAAGTGTGTCAATGTTTAAAATATGAAAGTCTTACTGCTGGTCTCTGGTGTCGGGCAGCTCCCGGTGGTGACCCAGTCTGGTGGAGATGAGGACATTGAAGGCGTGTCGGTGGTAACCAGTGTCCCTGACCTCCTGATCCGCCTCGTTAAATATCATCCCTGCAGGAAGACACAGCCGTCAGTTGACCTCAAGTCCTAATCAACGAATAATTTCAGCATAGTATCTTAATTTTCCCAGCAGCACCTGAACACACCACAGCCTCTCACCCATCTCTGGCGACAGGTCCACTCCCTGATTGGCTGGCAGAAGATGATTCCTCGCCCTCCGCCCGGCCAGACCCCTGGTGATTGGCTGGCTGCGGTGCTGCAGAGGGGTCCTGCTGTCCCCAGGCTCCGCCCCCAGAGAGAAGTAGAGGAAGAGCAGGAAGGACCAAGTGGCTGAGGTGGCGAGGCAGCCATAACAGAAGTACCGCAGCGTGACACTGGCCATGGTGGCCGAGCGAGCATCGCCTTACATTACGCTGCTGAGAGAGAGAGAGACAGTCGGTTGTGTGTGTACAGAGGAAACAAACAGGAAGTAACAACTAAACACTTCTATCACACTTCAGATCTTAAGGAATGGTTCACGTATCTTTACTGATGAACATTGATTAGTATGATTAGTTGAGAACAAAATGACGTAACAACGATCAATGGAAACTAAAACCATCAACCCACTGGATTGAAAACCACACTGAACATCCCAGTAACAAGAGTCGGAGGATGGAGTCCTGGGGGATCTCCTTCCAGACCTGGATCATCACCTCCTGGACAGACCCTCCCAGGATCTGCCTCCTCAGACCTTCACTGATCCACCAAACCGGTCATAGATGTTGTTACAGCAGCTTCACGTTCACCACAGCTTCTCTAGACTCGTTCACACCTGTCTCATGTGTGAACCTGCTCTCGTCTGTGAGGACGAGGCTCCAGTGGTGAACCTGCTGTGGACACAGGGTGAGGGACCACACGTATGGACGTGTCCTCCTGGAGGAGCCGGACTACCTGTGCAGCCTGATGGAGCTGCAGGTAGCTCCTCATGCTGCCAGCAGTGAGGAGGAGCTGGACTACCTGTGCAGCCTGATGGAGCTGCAGGTAGCTCCTCATGCTGCCAGCAGTGAGGAGGAGCTGGACTACCTGTGCAACCTGATGGAGCTGCAGGTAGCTCCTCGTGCTGCCAGCAGTGAGGAGGAGCTGGACTACCTGTGCAGCCTGATGGAGCTGCAGGTAGCTCCTCGTGCTGCCAGCAGTGAGGAGGAGCTGGACTACCTGTGCAGCCTGATGGAGCTGCAGGTAGCTCCTCGTGCTGCCAGCAGTGAGGAGGAGCTGGACTACCTGTGCAGCCTGATGGAGCTGCAGGTAGCTCCTCGTGCTGCCAGCAGTGAGGAGGAGCTGGACTACCTGTGCAGCCTGATGGAGCTGCAGGTAGCTCCTCGTGCTGCCAGCAGTGAGGAGGAGCTGGACTACCTGTGCAGCCTGATGGAGCTGCAGGTAGCTCCTCGTGCTGCCAGCAGTGAGGAGGAGCTGGACTACCTGTGCAGCCTGATGGAGCTGCAGGTAGCTCCTCATGCTGCCAGCAGTGAGGAGGAGCTGGACTACCTGTGCAGCCTGATGGAGCTGCAGGTAGCTCCTCGTGCTGCCAGCAGTGAGGAGGAGCTGGACTACCTGTGCAGCCTGATGGAGGTGCAGGTAGCTCCTCGTGCTACCAGCAGTGAGGAGGAGCAGGACTACCTGTGCAGCCTGATGGAGCTGCAGGTAGCTCCTCATGCTGCCAGCAGTGAGGAGGAGCTGGACTACCTGTGCAGCCTGATGGAGCTGCAGGTAGCTCCTCGTGCTGCCAGCAGTGAGGAGGAGCTGGACTACCTGTGCAGCCTGATGGAGCTGCAGGTAGCTCCTCGTGCTGCCAGCAGTGAGGAGGAGCAGGACTACCTGTGCATCCTGATGGAGCTGCAGGTAGCTCCTCGTGCTGCCAGCAGTGAGGAGGAGCAGGACTACCTGTGCAGCCTGATGGAGCTGCAGGTAGCTCCTCGTGCTACCAGCAGTGAGGAGGAGCTGGACTACCTGTGCAGCCTGATGGAGCTGCAGGTTCCTCCTCGTGCTGCCAGCAGTGAGGAGGAGCTGGACTACCTGTGCAGCCTGATGGAGCTGCAGGTAGCTCCTCATGCTGCCAGCAGTGAGGAGGAGCAGGACTACCTGTGCAGCCTGATGGAGCTGCAGGTAGCTCCTCGTGCTGCCAGCAGTGAGGAGGAGCTGGACTACCTGTGCAGCCTGATGGAGCTGCAGGTAGCTCCTCATGCTGCCAGCAGTGAGGAGGAGCTGGACTACCTGTGCAACCTGACGGAGCTGCAGGTTCCTCCTCGTGCTGCCAGCAGTGAGGAGGAGCTGGACTACCTGTGCAGCCTGATGGAGCTGCAGGTAGCTCCTCATGCTGCCAGCAGTGAGGAGGAGCTGGACTACCTGTGCAGCCTGATGGAGCTGCAGGTTCCTCCTCCTGCTGCCAGCAGTGACGAGGAGCAGAACCAGAACTAGAATCCATTAAAACCAGGAAGTGAGTAGATGATATTCTGACAGAAGTATGTGGACACTTTGACTCAGTTATAAGTGAAGTGACGTCAAAGACTAATAATAATAATGAGGAAGTTACTATTCTGTTAAAAGGTAAAAGGTTGGAACAGGTCTCAGCTGACTGTCTCATGAACTGGTTAATTATTATTCTTCATTTAAACAGAACGACTCGTGTATTTTAACGACGTTGTAAAATCTGCTGATTCATCGTTTTTCACCACGAACATGTTGAGTCAGCGTCTTCGTGACTTCAGGTGTTTTGTGTAGCAGCTCACTGGCTGTAGTGGATTCATTAGGGTTAGGGTTAAGGGTTAGGGGTTAGGGTTAGGGTTAGGGTTAAGGTTAGGGTTAAGGGTTAGGGTTAAGGGTTAGGGTTAAGGGTTAGGGTTAAGGTTAAAGTTAGGGTTACGGGTTAGGGTTACGGTTAGGGTTAGGGGTTAAGGGTTAGGGGTTAGGGTTAAGGTTAGGGGTTAGGGTTAAGGGTTAGGGTTAAGGGTTAGGGTTAAGGTTAGGGTTACGGTTAGGGTTAGGGGTTAAGGGTTAGGGGTTAGGGTTAAGGTTAGGGTTAGGGTTAAGGGTTAAGGTTAGGGTAACCTTAACTCTGACTCAAACCGGAACTTACCTGTACAGGTGTCATTATCACAATATTCAAGGTAAATCATCTTTCAAAATAAAATCACTTATGTGTCAATAACATGTGATATGATTTGGACTCTGGGTCACGTGAGACTTCCGCAGCAGTGATGAACTACAGACCACGTGTTCACACGTGTGGTTGAACACTTTGTTCAATGAATCAAGAGCAAGTTGCTGAGTGAAGGTGGAAAACCCGTGAGAAGATCGTGAGCAAGCTAAATCGCGTCCGATAATGGAATCCGTTTCACAGCGATGATCGCTAGCTAAACTCAGAGGTTGGAGGTGTGAATACAGATGTTTGGAAAAAGTGTGACACTCACGTCTCGTCGGCTCGTAGCTGTTTGCTCAGCGGCACTGTGGCAGCTGACTGAACTCCGTCAGGTCGCGGGTGTTATCCGCTGTTCTGGCTGTAGCTGCTAATGCTAATGTTTACCGTGAGTGTATCGTCTGTGGAGCTGCAGCACAGACGCCATCAGACACGACACTTCCGCTCAACACTTTCAAAATAAGACACACCACAGGAAGACAGGTACTTTCCAAAAAACCCGAGACGACCCCAGAGCAATAATAAAACCAACATGTGTAGAGAAATGTTTGACAGCTGTTTATTAAGAGATAATCAGACTTTATAAACCTCTGATGTCACGTGGTTCAATCATTGGTCAACATCAACAAGTGAAGACGACGGCACGTCTCCGGAAATGAAGCTAAAATATCTCAGATACAAACGCTGACATCTTGTGCTGATGACGTCATTTACAGTCAGAGTCTGAGCAGTAGTGATCGTGGTATCGAGGTCCCGCCCATACACACTCTCGACCAATCCTGAATCAGTCTCAGCTGTCAATCATGACGTCTGTTTTTTATCATCAAATAACTGATTCAAACCAAACTGATCAGAAACTTGAACAAACATCAGAGAGAGAAGAACGAGCTGGAACGACTGTCATTTACTGACAGACATCATTATATTTATCATTCTTGTCAAATGAGTGTTTACACACATACGATCAAACCAAACTGACAAAACATGAACAAACATCAGAGGAAAAACGAGCTGAACCACACAAACTTCACACAACATCATCAACTATTATTCATCCCATCCTACACAGAGAGTCTTACACAACAGCAGCACAGACACCACATATCACACTCTGCTGATACACCACAACACGTCTACAACACACTACAGTCACACGACATCACACACCACACACACACACTCTCTCACAACCACACACACACCACAACTCTCTCACACACAACACACTCTCACACACACAACACACCCCACACACCCACACACACTCACACACACACATACACTCTCTCTCACATACACACACACTCTAACACTCTCACACACACACATACACACTCTCACACACATACACACACTCTCTCACATACACACATACACACACTCTCTCACACACACATACACTCTCACACACACACACACACACACGCTCTCACACACACACATACACACTCTGGTTAATACTCAGATCAGTTTCTATTTTCTTCATCGTTCCCTCCGACCCGGAACTGTTCCGAGAGAGAGGGGGGGGGGGGGGTCGAGAGGTATAAATAGAAATTGCTTCTTTCTTCTCTCTCTCTCTCCTCTCTCTCTTTTCTCTCTCTCCTCTCCTCGCTCTCTCTCTCTCTCTCTCCGTCTCTCTCTCTCTCTCTCTCTCTCCTCTTCTCTCTCTCTCTCTCTCTTCTCTCTCTCTCTTCTCTCTCTCTCCCTCTCTCTCGCTCTCTCTCTTCTCTCTCTCTCTCTCTCTCTCTCTCTCTCTCTCGCTCTCTCGCTCTCTGCACTGATCCGGTCACAACAACAGATCTGAACCTCAACATGTCTCTGCAGCCGTCTCCCTGCGTCATAGACTGTGGGACCGGGTGAGGACACACTGTGACGTCATGTGTTTTTATCATCATGTATTTAGATAGAGAGCAGGCGTGTGTGTGTGTGTGTGTGTGTGTGTGTGTGTGTGTGTGGTGTGTGTGTTGCGTGTGTGTGTGTGTGTGTTGAGAGAGAGTGTGTGTGTGTGTGTGTGTGTGTGTGTGTGTGTGTGTGTGTGTGTGTGTGTGTGTGTGTGTGTGTGTGTGTGTGTGTGTGTGTGTGTGTGTGTGTGTGTGTGTGTGTGTGTGTGTGTGTGTGTGTGTGTATTACCTCTCGTCTTGGATGCTCCTCTGTAAACAAACCCTCCCTATTTTAGACAAGTGGCTGTGATTGGCCCAATCTGTTTACTAACAGTGTCGAATCTGTGTGATGGCAGGTACACGAAGATCGGTTACGCTGGAAACACAGAGCCGCAGTTCATCATGCCGTCATGTAAGAACCACGCAGTCACACATGTAATGCTCATATGTCATATCTGTCATGTATGTTTACGTGTGTATGTGGGGCCAGGCATCGCCATCAAAGAGTCGGCCAGCATAGGAGAACAGGCCCAGAGGAGACTGGTACGAGGAGTTGACGACCTGGACTTCTACATTGGAGACGAGGCCGTAGACAAACCCAACTATGCAACAAAGGTTCAAGAAGCGGGCCATTCTTTTATCTTCTGCTCTCATGTTCTCCTTCTGTCTCAGGTTCTCTTCTGCTCTCATATTCTGTTTAGTGGCCGATCCGTCATGGGATGGTGGAAGACTGGGATCTGATGGAGAAGTTTATGGAGCAGGTCATCTTCAAGTACCTTCGAGCAGAACCTGAGGACCACAGTTTCCTCATGGTGGGTACATTGTTAAGGAGAGTTGGGTGTTCTACTCGTAGGTTCCACGGGTGCTGGAGGAGGTTGTTATTAAGGAGGAAGTAGAGATCCTTGAGGTGGTCCAGTCAGATGATTGAACAGGTTCCAGGTGTCCACTGGGAGATTAGAGACGTCCTTGAGGGGGTTCCAGATGTTGGGGGAGTTTGGAGGAGGTTGTATCAGCCCTGGAGCAGGTTTAGAGGGTTTTAAGTTCCTTTGTGTGTGTGTGTGTGTGTGTGTGTGTGTGTGTGTGTTTAGACAGAGCCTCCTCTCAACACTCCAGAGAACAGAGAGTACCTGGCTGAGATCATGTTTGAGACCTTCAACATACCTGGACTCTACATCGCTGTACAGGTGAGACGCGTGTTGTTGACCACCATAATAGTCACATGACAGATTTTCCAGGTACATGTCAGAAGGGTCCTTGAAAGGGACCTTGAGCTGCTTGAGGAGGTTCCAGTGTAATGAGTGTGTCCTCCTGTCAGGCAGTGCTCGCGTTAGCAGCGTCCTGGACGTCCCGGCCGGTCGGACAGAGGTCTCTGACCGGCATCGTCATCGACAGCGGAGATGGAGTCACACACACCATCCCTGTGGTTAGACACGATATCATTTTAAATGTACTGGCTGTTGTTTTGAGCGTCTCTGCTCACTGATTGGTTGCTGTGGCTGTGACAGGCTGAGGGCTTCGTGATTGGCAGCTGTATAAAACACATCCCCATCGCAGGGCGGGACATTACCTTCCTCATCCAGCAGCTGCTCAGAGACAGAGAGGTGGGGATTCCCCCGGAGCAGTCGCTGGAGACCGCCAAGGCAGTCAAGGTGAACTCCTCCTCTTCATCAACTCTTCAACTGCTCCTCCTCAAAGAGATGCTTTGAAATCAAAATGTGTCTCACTGGGTTATTTGCCTGCACACTGCTGACACCTAGTGGCCAGAGGGAAGATATTTGAGTTTTCTGTCCGTCTGTCCCAGTGTTGTGAATTTGAACATGATATCTCAAGAACACATTGAAGGAATTTCTTCAAATTTGCTACAAATGTTCAGGTGGACTCAAAGATGACTGACACTGTGGTGGTTAGGGTTGGTGGTGGAGGCATACAACCGCAGGGCAGTAATTCTAGTTGTGTGTATTTTGTGTGTCTGTGTGTAGGAGCGGTACTGTTACATCTGTCCAGACATTGTGAAGGAGTTCACTAAGTACGACTGTGACCCGGGGAAATGGATCAAACAGTTCCATGGAGTAAATGCCGTCAGTCAGACCGCCTTCCACATCGACGTGGGCTATGAACGCTTCCTGGGCCCAGAGATCTTCTTCCACCCGGAGGTGACTCAATGTTTTCACAGAAAAACTACAAGAAAAACTAAAATGGTCAAAAGTGACATCATCAATGAGCTGATCATGCGGAAGGAGGCAGCTGGTTTCCACAAACTCATAAAGTTCAGCTAAAGTTCATGTTTGTGTTGTAATCAATTGATAAAGAATGTCACTGTGTGTTTTGCAGTTTGCTAACCCAGACTTCATGCAGCCCATCTCTGATGTCGTGGATGAGGTCATTCAGAGTTGTCCAATCGATGTGAGGAGGCCGCTCTACAAGGTACCACAGATATGTTGTTGTTTTCAGATGTCTCACTCTGCAGAAAACTTTGAACCCCAGGTGTTTTGAACTAAACGTGTGCCTGTGTCAGAACATCGTGTTGTCCGGAGGATCCACCATGTTCAGAGACTTTGGCCGGCGGCTGCAGAGAGACCTGAAGAGGGTGGTTGATGCCCGACTGAGACTGAGTGAAGAGCTGAGTGGAGGACGGATAAAGGTCAGAGCCCAGAGACTCAAACCAACAACAGGTCTTTCATCCTTCATGTAAAAAATGTTAAATCTAAAGTCAAACATACAAAACAAACATGAACGAACCAGTTGTAAAGACTCGCTCCAACATGGCCTGTATGACAGGTGCCTGTCGTCTCGGCCCAGGCTCCTCCCCCGATGTCCTCTGACAGTGGGACATCACCTGTTGACTCTTGATTTGATGTTTGTTAGCTTGAAGTCTCTCCTCTTTACTCTGCTGATGACTCATCGACTCACTGATCATTTGAATTTGCAGCCGAAGCCGATGGAGATCCAGGTTGTAACACATCCCATGCAGCGTTACGCAGTCTGGTTTGGAGGCTCCATGTTGGCATCCACGGTAACCACACCCACACGATCCCACACACATGCACTTTAGTGACTTCCTGATCCAGTTCTGAACTGAACCCCGACTCTGATCTGTGACGTATGAACGTTGTGACGTCACCATGAAGGTCCTCGCAAAGACAGATAAACAAGAGCTCACACACGTCTCACATGGTTAAAACGCTCTACTTCAGGAGCGGTGTATTTGTTTGTTGATATTTGTTGTTTTGTGTGTATTTATTGTTTGTGTCTGCAGCCGGAGTTTTTCCAGGCGTGTCACTCGAAAAAGGACTACGATGAGATTGGACCGAGCATCTGTCGACACAACCCTGTGTTCGGCATCATGTCCTGATGCCGTTTGTAGCTACAGAGTGCTAGCGTGTTAGCCCATTAGCCTGCTACATTATCAGCCTGTTTGGCCTTTGAACCTACTGCCCATTAGATAGCCAGCCTGTTAGCCTGTTAGCCTGCTGCCCTTGTTACCTGCCATCTGTTAGCCACCAGTCACTGAGCTGTTAGCATCTCTGTCCCTTGCCCCATGCAGTTTTCAGTCCACTAGGCTACCAGACTGTTAGCATACTAGCTCAGCCTCAGCAGGCACATGGAGGTCTGGAGCAAGTGAAGCACACACAGTTAGAAATCAGTGAAAGCAAAGTTTCCAGTCTTCACTCAGAGCGATGACGGACGAGAACACGAGCTGACACCACATCTGTTGCAGGTTCAAGTCCAGACGTCTTCATCCAGACTGTCTCTGAAACTGTTCCAAACAAAAAGCCAAGGAAAGGATGTATGTTCTTGTTTCTGACGTAAAGATGTTCGTCTCTTCACTGCTTCCTTGCTTTGTGGGTGCATAGTTGTCCTCCAGCTCTCAGTCCCTGTGTTAGCATGTTAGCTGTTGTCATTTAAGTTTCAGTACGCTGGGCCACAGGACAGTCCAGGTATATCTGTGACTTCGGATGGCAGATCAGCAGATATTGTTCTGTTTGCTTCACATCCGTCATAAAGAAACTGTTCCGTTTAACTGATTTGGTTTATTTTGAGTATGATTAACTTCCAGAAGTGACTGAATCACAAACCGTTGTGTGTGTGTGTGTGTTGATGAATCATAAACGACTGCAGTCAGAGTGTCTATATTTATAGAAAACAGTGGAACAGGTCATAACCTCAGTAACACTGTCAGCTGGAGCGTGGTGCATTCAGGAAATACAGAATGTGTTTTTATTCGTAATTACCGCTTCTGTACTTGTGGGATTTCATTGGGTCTTTATTTGCATTTGTTTCAGTACAACATACAGATATTTGTACTTACTTTGAAGTTGTTGGTACTTACTCTGGACATTTTAATGTTTTACTGACTTGGGAATTGTGGATCCTGACTTGGACTAATCGTTACTCAGGACTTGTCGTCACGACTCCAGGTTGTTGGGCTCAGGTGTGGATCATCACATTGTGATCAGGTGACTTGTGGTTTGGACCAGTCTCTGAGCAGCTGACAACCAGCGAGCGTATAAACGAGCCGACAGAGATTTAGCTTTATGTTGATCTGATGAATGTTCACGATCTGTGGATGGAGACTGAGCAACTGTCAATAAACACTCCACCTCCAACATGACTGCTTCCAGGTAGTGACACAAATATAACGTAGAAAACAAGGAAGCATTCTGCAGCTTTCATTGGTCAGTGCTCCTCAGGGACAAGTGGACACACAGATGCTGACCAGGTGACCCAGCTCGCAGGTACAGGGGACGACATCAGCATTTACGGTAGAACAGGAAATGACGTAGCTCACACAGGCGGAAGAAGAGAAGAAGTTCACGTTGAAATGAGTGAAAGCGGCGCTCAGGTTGGAATACGTTACTTTATTTTACATTTAACTAAGTAATCAGAGTATTTGTGTTTAAGTTCACCGCCCAGTTTTATTTAACGGGCTGTCACGTGTTTTCTGTTTCACGATAAAAGTCTGAAATACTTTTCAAAGTAAAAGTCGGGGAAAAAACCGCAGCTTTCATGTATTGATAAAGAATCACCAGCAGGTGGCGAACTGGTAGTAAGAGTTATAGAGTACCAGTAGTAACAGTTATAGAGTACCAGTAGTAACAGTTATAGAGTACCAGTAGTAACAGTAACTGAGTAAGAGTAGTAACTGAGTAAGAGTAGTAACAGTTATAGAGTAAGAGTAGTAACAGTAACTGAGTAAGAGTAGTAACTGAGTAAGAGTAGTAACAGTTATAGAGTAAGAGTAGTAACAGTAACTGAGTAAGAGTAGTAACAGTAACTGAGTAAGAGTAGTAACAGTTATAGAGTAAGAGTAGTAACAGTAACTGAGTAAGAGTAGTAACAGTTATAGAGTACCAGTAGTAACAGTAACTGAGTAAGAGTAGTAACAGTAACTGAGTAAGAGTAGTAACAGTAACTGAGTAAGAGTAGTAACAGTAACTGAGTAAGAGTAGTTACAGTTATAGAGTAAGAGTAGTAACAGTAACTGAGTAAGAGTAGTAACAGTTATAGAGTAAGAGTAGTAACAGTAACTGAGTAAGAGTAGTAACAGTAACTGAGTAAGAGTAGTAACAGTAACTGAGTAAGAGTAGTTACAGTTATAGAGTAAGAGTAGTAACAGTAACTGAGTAAGAGTAGTAACAGTAACTGAGTAAGAGTAGTAACAGTTATAGAGTAAGAGTAGTACGTAATGAGAGTAGTAACAGTAATGAGTAAGAGTAGTTACAGTTATAGAGTAAGAGTAGTAACAGTAACTGAGTAAGAGTAGTAACAGTTATAGAGTAAGAGTAGTAGTAAATAGATTTTCCGGGGCCGTCTGGTTTAAAGGACTTTCTGTTGTTGACTGCCCTGTTTAATACAGGAGGTGGCACAGTCTATGACCTGGAGAAGACAAAGTGTTTAATACAGGAGGTGACACAGTCTATGACCTGGAGAAGACAAAGTGTTTAATACAGGAGGTGGCACAGTCTATGACCTGGAGAAGACAAAGTGTTTAATACAGGAGGGTGCACAGTCTATGACCTGGAGAAGACAAAGTGTTTAATACAGGAGGTGGCACAGTCTATGACCTGGAGAAGACAAAGTGTTTAATACAGGAGGTGACACAGTCTATGACCTGGAGAAGACAAAGTGTTTAATACAGGAGGTGGCACAGTCTATGACCTGGAGAAGACAAAGTGTTTAATACAGGAGGTGGCACAGTCTATGACCTGGAGAAGACAAAGTGTTTAATACAGGAGGTGGCACAGTCTATGACCTGGAGAAGACAAAGTGTTTAATACAGGAGGTGGCACAGTCTATGACCTGGAGAAGACAAAGTGTTTAATACAGGAGGTGGCACAGTCTATGACCTGGAGAAGACAAAGTGTTTAATACAGGAGGTGACACAGTCTATGACCTGGAGAAGACAAAGTGTTTAATACAGGAGGTGACACAGTCTATGACCTGGAGAAGACAAAGTGTTTAATACAGGAGGTGGCACAGTCTATGACCTGGAGAAGACAAAGTGTTTAATACAGGAGGTGCACAGTCTATGACCTGGAGAAGACAAAGTGTTTAATACAGGAGGTGACACAGTCTATGACCTGGAGAAGACAAAGTGTTTAATACAGGAGGTGGACACAGTCTATGACCTGGAGAAGACAAAGTGTTTAATACAGGAGGTGGCACAGTCTATGACCTGGAGAAGACAAAGTGTTTAATACAGGAGGTGGCACAGTCTATGACCTGGAGAAGACAAGTGAATCGAGGACCACAGTCATGATGGAGAGCAAGTGTTGTCGGTGGACGTCGCGACAGTGTTTTAGAGTGGCCATCTCCGAACATACAGGAGGTAACAGTCTGACGGACAATGTTTACAGGAGGTGACACAGTCATGGACCAGCAAGTGAATCAGCACCAACCAACAACAACAAACAGACACACAGACCACAACACACACAGACACACAACCAAAGACACACACAACAAACACACACACCAACAACACAACAACAGACACACTAACCACACACAAACACAGCCCACATCATTGTTGTGTCGCGTCTCTTACACCAGCGTCTGCCCATGCTCCTTCGCATCATGACCGCTGCCATCTCACCCCACACCCCCTCCCCTCCCTCCATCACTCCCCCCCCATGCCCCCTCACTCATCTCCTCCTCAAGCTCCTCCCATCCCTCACCCCCCACTCCTCCCTCCTCACAGCTCCTCCCTCCCTCTCCCTCCCTCCTCATGCTCCTCCTCCTCCCTGCTCCTCCTCCTCCCTCCTCATGCTCCTCCTCCTCCCTGCTCCTCCTCCTGCTCCTCACCCTCACCCTCCACTTCCTGGAGAACTCCTTCTCATCGAGGCCTGGTCTGGCGCTCCTCCTTATTGACAGCATCTCTGCTTTCTATTGGCTGGATCGCTGCGAGGGCGGGGCCAGCTTTGCGGAGCAGGAGGAGGAGCTGCTGGGCCGACTGCTCAGGTGGATATCCATCAATGAAGGTTCCTGGTCCATCAATGAAGGTTCCTGGTCCATTAGTGGGTTCTAGTGGTGCAATAGGTGGATTCAATGAAGGTTCCTGGTCCATTAGAGGGTTCTAGTGGTGCAATAGGTGGATTCAATGAAGGTTCCTGGTCCATTAGAGGGTTCTAGTGGTGCAATAGGTGGATTCAATGAAGGTTCCTGGTCCATTAGTGGGTTCTAGTGGTGCAATAGGTGGATTCAATGAAGGTTCCTGGTCCATTAGAGGGTTCTAGTGGTGCAATAGGTGGATTCAATGAAGGTTCCTGGTCCATTAGAGGGTTCTAGTGGTGCAATAGGTGGATTCAATGAAGGTTCCTGGTCCATTAGAGGGTTCTAGTGGTGCAATAGGTGGATTCAATGATTATTTTGGAAGTTGTAATGGTTCATAAGGAGGTTCTTGTGACCTCTGAGGAGGTTTTAGTGGATTTTACGGTTCAATCAGTTCAGCAGGTGGAAAAACCTCTACAATTTTCCCTAAAATTTCCCAGTGACTGCAAAGGAAGTTCTCATGTTTCTGGTCATCGTTCATGTAATTGTTTGGGTTTTGTGGCCTAATAAGAAGTTCAGAGATCCTCTAGGATGCTTTTGGTTCCTGTGGTTGTTGTGAGGTCTTACTTTTGAGGGTCTCAGGACTAAAAGAAGTTGAACGAACTGTGAGAAAATGTAGCATTTCTAATTCTAAATTTTAGGTGGTTGATGAAGCTGATGTTTATTCGTTCTTAAAGAACCACACAGAACTGAAGAACCTGTAAACATTTCAAAGCTTTGAGTCAGTTCCATCTGTGGTTCTTCCTCTCAGGGATTACAGAATCACTGTCTTTGCCACCTGCCATCAGGAGGAGCCACAGTGGACCCTCCTCGGACTCCGACCGACCATACCTCTGTCGCCCCTGGCAACGACTGGTGACCCACCGGCTGCTGTGCACACGACAGGAGGCTCCTAATAACGTGTCGGCCACAGCAGGAAGCAGCGAGGAGCAGGGGAGGCGACAGGTCTTCACTGTCCACTGCACCTCCTGTGGGACCAAGGCTCCAAGGAGCAGCTCCTTCTACGTGACGGACGGAGGAGTGGAGTTCAGAAAGGTTTGTAGAGAAGCAGGAGTTGTACTGATTTTCTTCTCCGTTGAACTGATCGAACCTGTTTACTGATACTGAACCTGTGACTCAGAACAAGAAAGAAAATACTTGATACTTGTTTCTGTTCTGGAAGGGTCCAGAGGTCCTTACTATGGATCTTGATGTAAATGAGGTTCTAGGAGGTTCTCGAGATTGTAATGGTAATTCCTGTGCTCATTTGGAGACTCTACTGAGGAGGATCTACAGGTCATATAAAAACTTCCCTGATGTGGTAAATATGGATGTTCCAGTGGAGCCTCCGGGTATCCATGTTGTCATAGAAAGGATCATCTAATGACTATCAGGAGGTTCTGAGGAGGCCCAGGTGGGTTTATGGACCTTCAGTGTTCCACAGTGTAGTTTTGTGGTAATGAAGGTTCTAACCATTCTGAAGACTCTCTATTATTCAATAAAGATATAATGATATTTGATGACTGTATTATTATAATTTTTGTTATATATATTTAAATTTGTATTTTATTTGGAGAGGACAGAGAGAGTGGGGGAAGACATGCTGCCCCCCCATTGAGGCCTAGCCTCAATGGGGGGGCAGCATGGGGGGGGCAGCATGACTGTAACCCTATGACTGTATTATTTAATACAAATAATGATATAATGATATAATGATATTAGATGACTGTTTAATAAAGATGAAGCTATAATAATGATTTAATGATTATACATTATAAAACACTGGTGGTGATGTGGTCCCTGAGGAACACCTCCAGCAGCAGCAGTCCGGATCCTTGAAGTCCAGTCCGGGATTTCAGGTCTGATGACAGAGGCCGTCTCACCAGAGCCGCGCTGAACCAGATCCCTCCGCGGGGTCACACACTTTTTACACTAACACAGAAACGGAGTGAGACGCGGACTCGGATCAAGCGACTCGCTTCAGACCGTCACCCGGAGGATCGTCGTCTTTTCCGGTTGTAACAGATGAACTCTGCCCGGTAAGCGGCCGAGCTCCGGGCGGCAGTGAGTGTTTCACGGACCTACTTCTCCGGCTGGCGCTGACAGGCGGTGCTTCGGTCGCTCCCAAACATGGCCTCCATGACGGAGCGACCGCTTCAACTTTAATTTTCTCCAGCTTTCACGAGAAAAGCGTGTTTTTCTGTCTCCGCTGCTCGGGAATGTTCGCTCGGACCCGCGCGTCGCGGCGGAGCGGGGACGCGGGAGTGATCCGCCAGAGAAGTGCGCTGCTGCTGTGAGCGCGTCGGTAGAAGTTGGAAAGCTGGAGAGGAAGAGGAGAATCTCATCGAACCAGTAAGGACGCGTTTTCTCCCCGCGTCGCCCCCGAGCCGCGGGAGCCGCGGGAGCCTGCTCCCCGCGTCGCGCCCCGGCTGCTGCGGGCACCGGGCGCGAGCAGTGCGGCGGGATTCGCACAGAGGAGCCGGGATGCGCTCGTTTCTGGTGCGCGCTAACAGCTAGCTAGCTAATGCTAATGCTAACAGAGAGGTGATCAGTCAACTGGGCGGTCCGAGGAAGCTAACGGCTAACGGCTAACTGTTTCCGCGGCTCAGTCAGTGGCGATGATTGATCTGTGAACGGACGCTTCAGGTGACGTCACCTCAGTGTGACGCCGACAACACTCACCTGTTCGGCGTCACTTTGATTGTTGATCAGTAAAAAGGTAGTTTGACTCAGTTGTGAACAGATGTGACGTCAACACTTCAGAGAAACGCAGACCTGAAACATCTGGAGGTTTGAACTGATCGATCAGAACAGATGTGTGATTGATCAGTGACGTCACTGTAGTCATGACACGTGTACCTGTTGATGTGTGTAGTTGTGTGTAGTTTGTAGTTGAAGGTGTTGTGTCAGCTGATGTGATCACACCAGATGATCTGCTGGGATCAGATCATTAAAACACAGCGACAACTTTCTGATCCTTCAATCATCGCAAATAGTTGTGTAAGAAACTAATGTGGACCCAGGACTCGTTCACACCTGGTTTGTTTCAGACCTTCAGACTTTTCAGTTTAGTGTGAACCCACATATCACATGTGAAAGGATTTGAACTAGTGTGGAATTACTGTAGTACTGCGCCTGAAGGTGCTGATGCTGCTAGTGATACATCATGATGTTACCACGGCAACCAAATGGAATTCAAACAGAAGGACACCGTCTACAATCCAATCAGAGTCAAGTATAGGTAGACTCCGCCCACGTAGGTGATGACGACAGGACGTGCTCTTCATCGTATTGTCTGGTTTAAAAAGTTCAACGTAACAAATAGAAACTACATTGAAGTTTTAAGTAAATGAATGCAACCTATTCAGGAACGTCAGTGTTTCCTAGTCAGGTGTGTGTTTGTACGTTACACCGTGTTGAGCTGTCGGTTGCCATGCTTCACTGACACGCTGAAAACACAGTGGAGCAGTGATGAGATGGGGTCAGGGGCCCTGGGCCTCCGGCTGTCCCCACAGTCGCAGGTAGCAGGGGCCCTGGGCCTCAGGCTGTCCCCACAGTCGCAGGTAGCAGGGGCCCTGGGCCTCAGGCTGTCCCCACAGTCGCAGGTAGCAGGGGCCCTGGGCCTCAGGCTGTCCCCACAGTCGCAGGTAGCAGGGGCCCTGGGCCTCAGGCTGTCCCCACAGTCGCAGGTAGCAGGGGCTGTGGTGAGGAGGCGTCCGGGTTTAAACCATCATTACAAGTATCAGTGATAAATAATCAACAGATGCTCAACAGAAAACTGAAGAATGGTCCTCACATGGAGATTAGATGGTTTTCGACGTTGAATCTTTTGGAATCAGACCTTTCATTGTTAAAATGGACTTAATTATAACCTGTGATCATTATAACCACTCGATTGATTGATTGAAAATATTCTGCAGACAAATCAATAATGAAATCATAGTTGGAGATAGTTTCATAAGTGACTAAGTTGAAACTCTGAAATACTAATAATGATATTAGACTTTGAGTGACAGGGAACTTGAAAGAATAATGCAAAGAAAAACAATACATCAAGTCTACAGGGGTCAAAGGTCACTGATGTTTACTGTTGAATCCTTGGGTTCTGGGAGGGAGTGTGCTGTGATTGGCTGGATGATCTGCTTGTCGTAATGATAGATAGGTTGTCAGAGGGTTACTGGGCCACTCGGCTGTATTTTACTGGACTCTGATGGATAGTGTTTCTTATCACATGACCGGTCACGTCCACTGGTCATGTGATGTAAACGGGAAGTAAGGGTTTCCTCTGCAGCTGGTTGCTTAGTAACAGAAACTCCTCTGAAGGAGGAGCAGTGAAGAGTCAGAGCAGGGACGACGAGGTGGAAGTGTAACTGACAGGAAGTGTTCACCGCTGGTAGTCGAGTCATGTGACTGATGAGAACCAATCAGGAAGAGAACGTCTGCCTCATCGTTTACTACAGTCTCAGTTTCTGTTCAGACTCAAACTGAGTTTTCAAACTGAAACGAGACCAGTTTGCACGAGTCTCAGATTCAGAGGCTGGAAAACGAATGTGTTGGTGTGGGCGGAGCCTCGATCATCACTACATTAGACACAACCTGCACAGGTGTCAACAAACATTATCCATAGTTTTTTCTGCAGTGTATCCAGGTCACATTGATGACATCATTATTATTATTATGAATCAATAATCAATACTGTGTATATATGAAGCTTTTAGATGTTCATTCTGTGTGTCTCGTATGAAGGCTGATATACATATAAACTTTATTACTTATATTCTTAATATTACTTTTACACATTGTGAATGAAAGAATTGAATTTTATTTGTTGTGTCTTTAAAACAGTTCAAATCTAAGCCCCTTTCTTTCCGATTTTTGATTTGACTCAGAATGCCATCTGAGGCTCAGTCTCAGGAGCCTCGTGACAGGGGACCGCCCCCACCTGTCACTCGGGCCGGACGCAGTGCTCAGCTGGCCAAAGCCGCTGCCACAAGCCTCTTGAGCGAGAGGCGGTCCCGTGGGCGACCTCGGAAAGATGGTAGCGGCGGCCGCTCTGCTCCCCTGGCCCCTCCTGCTCCTCCGTCTCCTCCACCTCCCAAATCAAGGAAGAAGTAAGTGAGACTGTGACAAGTTGTTAGACGCCACACAACTCCTGCAGAGCTCAGACCGTCCGTCCGTCTGTTTGTTTCAGCTCCTGGTGAATCCTGTTATCAAAACCTTTTAACTGCCGCTGCTTCCACAAATTAATCTCCGACAAACTTTTGTGTTGCAGTGAATTGTCTTGAATCAGGCTTTTAATTAAAATATATAAGTCTGATGTTTCGGACATAAGACATATCTGAGTATACTGATCATGTGACAGGTAGAGACATGTGACCATGTGTGTTTCTCTGCGTTTGTGTGTGTAGGGGGCCGAGTCGAGGCCGAGCCCAGGTAGAGGATAAGAAGAGCATGGACGCCACGGAGAAGAAATCCGCCCACAAGACGGGTAAGAGGGTGTAGAAATCAAACACACCTTCATTCACATGTGTGACACGGACGGCACCTGTGACATGACCTGGTTTCATGTTACAGTTCTGTGGTTCATTGTTTGTATCTGTGGTTCACAGAGGTGACGGAGAAGACCACAGGACGCCGTCGATCATCCTCCAGGAGGAAATCTAACACAAAACCTGACCCCGACCCTGAACCAAGCCAAGAAAGGTTTAGTCCAGAGTCTAAGCTGGACCCTGATCCACTTGGTCCCACAATCCCAGTCTCCAGCCCAGAACCAGCCCACTGTACTGATAAGGACAGAACCAGCCCTGGTCCTCCTGCCGAGCTCCCGACCTACAGTCCTGGACCAGAACCTCGACTCAGCCCCCTGCCCACCTCTCTGTCCCTGGACCACAGTCCGGTTCAGAGCCCCGCCTCAACCCCCAGACCAGCTCCTGATCCTGTGGAGGAGGGCCAGCCCGGGCCAAGCCATAGCCTCGCCCCCACAGAGGTGGACTGCAGTCCCTGCAGGGTTCCCATGGAGACAGAAGGGGGTGCGGCAAGTCCTGGGGTTAGTCCCATGGGGCATAGTCCAGCTCCGAGTCCCTGCTCCAATCTCCTAGTGTCCCCCTGTCCCCAGCTGGAGGACGATGACTCGCTGTCCCCGCTGTTCCAACGCTCTCTGTCAGAGGACTCCGGGGGCTCGCCCAACCACAGCCTGGGACACAGCAAAAAACGGTGAGACGGTGTGTGTGTGTTTGTGTGTGTCTGCCCACCTGCCCATCCAGCTCTGAACACACTCACGCTCTCCCTGTGTACACCTTGTCTCTTGCCCCACAGTCTGAAGCAGTGTGCCTTCTGTTACCATGACGACAAGCTTCCTCTGGGCCAGGGCCGCCTGGTGGTGTTCGGCCCGACGCCTGGCTACATCCCCCTCCACATCCTAAACCGCAGAGCGTCGTCTGACCGAGATAGCGACTGCCACGACCACTGCTACCGTGGCAACCAGGCCCCACCCATGTGAGTAACCTCACTTCCTGTTTATACCCTCCAACACAAAGTCACACCACCTAGATAAGAATTGACATTCCCATAATAATCAAGTCAGTTAACGTGTGTGTGTGTGTGTGTGTGTGTGTGTGTGTGTGTGTGTGTGTGTGTGTGTGTGTGTGTGTGTGTGTGTGTGTGTGTGTGTGTGTGTGTGTGTGTGTGTGTGTGTGTGTGTGTGTGTGTGTGTGTGTGTGTGTGTGTGTGTGTGTGTGTGTCGGCAGCAGCAGCAGTCCGGAGCAGTGTGGTGAGTACACTACATTCATATTACCAACAGCTGTCACATGACCATTCATGTACACTGGTCTTATGGTGTATACAGGAAACACACGGTCTACCCTGGAGTTGGTTGCTTAGTTACAGAAAATACTACGAACTATTCTGAGGCATTGACGTAAAATACTTTTGTGAAATGGATTTAAAGCGAGGAGCATGTTACCAATCAGTTCAGAAAGCCCATGATGTCATAGTTGTGTGACATCACAAGTATGACGTGTAGAGTAACAACGTGTGAGTGCTGCAGTGATGTCAGGAGGTCACACTGTGTTGATGTGTGTTGTTGTTTCAGAGTCTTCCTCAGAGTTTGTGGAGCAGCTTGGACCCATCGGCCTCCCACATGACATCAACGTCCAATCACTGTTCGACCCCACAGGTACAGAAAGTTACGGGTTCCTCATCTTCTCCACCTGTGTGTGTGTTTGTGTTTCGGTTTGTAAACCTGACTGTGTGTGTGTGTGAACGCAGGTCAGTGCTGTGCTCACCTGCAGTGTGCAGCTTGGTCGGAGGGGGTGTGTCGAGGCGAGGGCCAATCACTGCTCTATGTCGACAAAGCCATCGACTCAGGAAGCACACAGGTCATTTTCTATCTGATCAATATCTGATAAGTACCTGCACAACAAAGATGAAAACAGCCTCACTAAGCCCCGCCTCCTCTCTCACCTATCCAGGTGTGTGCGTTCTGCCGTCGGCTCGGGGCGACGCTGCGTTGCCGGGAAACTAGCTGTGGGCGGTGCTACCACTTCCCCTGTGCTGCTGCTGCCGGGGCTCATCAGGACTGGAACCAGAGACACACACTGTGTACAAGACACAGACAAACAGGTACACACACAGTGCACAAGACAGACACACACTGTTGTTGGTGTATAAAGAAGCTGGTGTGTGATGACATCGCTGTGACCAGTGACATGAGGTTTGGTAGAATGTGATTGGTTTTGATGTAGATGAACGTTCCTCACTGTTCAGAGTCCCCTGACCGTAAACCACGATTACCAAGCATCGCTTGGAGCTCTTTTGATCTCCTCTTCTTCTATGGTGGTGTAACAGCAGCGACTGGAGCATCAGCTCCCCCTGCTGGTCATCATCAGCTGCTCAGGAGGAAACGTTAACATTTGTACTAAATCCAAACTTTTCTCTCTCCAGTCTCTTCGCAGTGTGTGTTGTGTTTGGGTTCCGGTGATGTCAGCAGTCTGTTGATGTGTTGCTGCTGTGGTAACTGTTACCATGGCAGCTGCCTGGATCCCCCTCTGGTCCCCTCCCCCCTGTGCCGGGCCGGCTGGCATTGTCCTGAGTGTCGAGTGTGTCAGAGCTGCAGGTAACACAGTCACCATCAAAACTGATGGATTCATGTCTGTCCAGACTCATGATGTCACAGTGAAGTTGACCTTTGACCACCAAAACATAATCAATTTATCTCTTGAGTCATTGTGAATGAATGAATGATTTTAACCAAATTTGAAGAAAGTGCCTCAAGGTGTCACTGAGATATCACACTGACGGGCGACCTGAAAACATTAAGATCCAAACATTAGTAACATGTAAACAACAACATACTATAAACCCTGTACCCCCCCAACCCCCACCCTGTGTTAGGTTGCGAGGCGATAATGGTGTGTTGCTGGTGTGTGAGCGCTGTGATAAAACTTATCACCGACACTGTCTCACTCCACCTCTGGATCACACTCCGAGCACTAGCTGGAGCTGCCATGTGAGATAAACAAACACACACACACTGGTGTCAGTATTGATCTTCGGACATACCCGTTTGATCTCAAAACCTCTATTTCTTCAGAATTGCAGAACCTGCCGTCGCTGTGGTGTGAGGTCATCAGGCCAGTGGGCCAATCACCCGTTTCTGTGCGAGTCTTGTGACCCAGCCCTGCCCTGCCCTCTCTGTGGCCACACGCCTGACCTTTACACACCCGAGGAGTACCTCACCTGCACCTGCTGCTATAGGTACACACACAACAATTATTTGCAAAGTTAATTCCAATCTTTGGGCTACTAAGGCACACTTTCTTTGATTGATGATTAAAATTGAGCTAAAATAAACATTTTATTTCCGTGTTGTGTTACAGGTGTGTCCATACGGCGTGTATTGTCCAGACTGGGGAGGGCAGGGCAGGGTCTGAAAGTTACATCTGCTCCACCTGCAGGCATCAGGAGGAGGATCTAATCCCACACAGTCCTACTCCAGCCCTGCCAATCAGTTCCACACAGGCATCACCTATTAGCATTTCTCAGCCAACAATCTGCAATCAGGATCCACCCATGAGTCCTTCCACTCATAGCCCAGTCCAGCTCGACTGCTTAGAGCCACCACAGAGTCCTACCAAAACCATGTGCACACCATTACTGCAAAGTCTTACACCATCTCGTCCTGACCCATCAGCACTGCAAAGTCCTTCACCTACTAATCAACATTCATCAGAGCTTCAACACAGTCCTGAACTTGATCAACCTGATCCTTCAAAATTCCAAGAACGTCCTACATCTACTCACCCTGATACTTCAGAGCTCCAAGAAATCCCTGTGCCTACTCACCCTGATCCACCAGATATCCAACAGAGTCCTGCTCCATCTCACCCTGATCCCTCAGAGCTCCAACAAAGTCCTGAACTTGATCACCCTGATCCTTCAGAGCTCCAAGAAAGTCCTGCACCTACTCACCCTGATCCATTAGTGCTTCAAGAAAGTCTTTCCCCTACCCACCCTGATCCACTAGATATCCAACAGAGTCCTGCTCCATCTCTCCCTGATCCATCAGAGGTCCAAGAAAGTCCTGCACCTGCTCACCCAGATACTTCAGAGCTCCAAGAAAGTCCTGCACCTGCTCACCCTGATCCTTCAGAGCTCCAAGAAAGTCCTGCACCTGCTCACCCTGATCCTTCAGAACTCCAAGAAAGTCCTGCACCTGCTCACCCTGATCCTTCAGAGCTCCAAGAAAGTCCTGCACCTGCTCACCCTGATCTTCAGAGCTCCAAGAAAGTCCTGCACCTGCTCACCCTGATCCTTCAGAGCTCCAAGAAAGTCCTGCACCTGCTCACCCTGATCCTTCAGAGCTCCAAGAAAGTCCTGCACCTGCTCACCCTGATCCTTCAGAGCTCCAAGAAAGTCCTGCACCTGCTCACCCTGATCCTTCAGAACTCCAAGAAAGTTCTGCACCTGCTCACCCAGATGCTTCAGAGCTCGAAGAAAGTCCTGCACCTGCTCACCCTGATCCTTCAGAGCTCCAAGAATCCCCTGCACCTGCTCACCCTGATCCTTCAGTGCTCAAACAAAGTCCTACCCTGCTCACCCTGATCCTTCAGAACTCCAAGAAGTCCTGCACCTGCTCACCTTGATCCTCAGAGCTCGAAGAAAGTCCTGCACCTCACCTGATCTTCAGACTCAGAAGTCTGCACTGCTACCCGATCTTCAGAGCTCAAGAAAGTCCTGCACCTGTTCACCCTATCTTCAGAGCTCCAAGAAGTCCTGCACCTGCTCACCCTGATCCTTCAGAGCTCCAAGCAAAGTCTGCACCTCTACACCTGATCCATTCAGACTCCAAAAGTCCTGCACCTCTCACCTTGATCATTCAGAGCTCCAAGAAAGTCCTGCACCTGCTCACCCTGATCCTTCAGAGCTCCAAGAAAGTCCTGACCTGTCACCCTGATACTTCAGAGCTCCAAGAAGTCCTGCACCTGCTCACCCTGATCCTTCAGAGCTCAAGCAAGTCCTGACCTGTCAACCCTGATACTTCAGAGCTCCAAGCAAGTCCTGCACCTGCTCACCCTGATCCTTCAGAGCTCCAAGAAAGTCCTGCACCTGCTAACCCTGATACTTCAGAGCTCCAAGAAAGTCCTGCACCTGCTAACCTTGATACTTCAGAGCTCCAAGAAAGACCTGCACCTGTTCACCCTGATCCTTCAGAGCTCCAAGAAAGTCCTGCACCTGTTCACCCTGATCCTTCAGAGCTCCAAGACAAGTCCTGCACCTGTTCACCCTGATCCTTCAGAGCTCCAAGAAAGTCCTGCACCTGCTCACCCTGATCCTTCAGAGCTCCAAGAAAGTCCTGCACCTGCTCACCTGATCCTTCAGAGCTCCAAGAAATTCCTGCACCTGTCACCCTGATCTTCAGAGCTCCCAAGAAAGTCCTGCACCTGCTCACCCTGATCCTTCAGAGCTTCGAACAAGCCTGTCACTGTTCACCTGATCCTTCAGAGCTTCAAAAGTCCTGCACCTGTTCACCCTGATCCTTCAGAGCTTCAAGAAAGTCCTGCACCTACTCATCCAAGAAATTCCCTAGAAATTCCGACATCATCTCATTCTAATCAAACAGACCCCCAAGTAATTGAACTGCCCTCTCACCCTGGGGCAATAGAGCTTGAAACAAGGCTGTTGCCATTTTGCCATGATACTGCAAAACCTCCGCCACCGTTGCAACCAGCAGAACTCCAAGAAAGACGAACCCCGTCTCCCTGTAGCACAGCATTGCTTCAACATAGCCCTACACATGCTTATTGCGGTCCAATAGAACTTCATAAAGGAACTACACAACCCCCCCCTGGTCCTGTTCAACTGCAACAAAGCCCTACCCATATGACTTCTACCGTGGCTCAGGATAGTCCTCGACAGCAGAGTTGCACCTCTACTAGCCCTACCCAGAATTCCACTGAGGAGCAGCTTACAGCCACAGAGTCTCACCAGAGTCCAACACAGGGTAGTCCCCTTCCTTGTGGCCTTACACACAGCCCTCCACCAAACAGTCAGACCCAGGAAGGGCATAGTTCTCCACAATACAGCCCTCCACTTCAGATTCCCACACAGGACATCACCATACAGACACTTGGTAGACCATGTAGTCCTACAAACATCATCATCAACCCGCCTCAGCACAGTTCCCCTCAAAGATGGCATAGTTGTACGTCACATAGTCCTGCACAAATTGGCACCTCAACTCCACATAGTCCCATACAGGATGCTGAATCTACACTGGACCAGGAAAGCCCAGGATTATGCAACTCTACTCATCAGACTTCACGGGACATTTCTACACTGAACCAGGACCCTTCACCAGTCTACTGTAGGTTGACCCAGACAGGTATACAACATGAATCGTTGAGGTCCATTTCAGCTCCTTGTAGCCCAACACTGTCCCCACTTAGACCCACACAGTGTAGTCTGTCACAGCCTGCTAGCCCAGTTAAAGCACACTCTGTACTGCCTCTTAGTCCTTTTCAGCTTAACCTGCTTCCCTCTCGGCTTACTGCACAGTCAAGAATCACTGAGGAATCCACTGAAACCAATAACAAAGGATTTAAGTCTTTGGAGCATAGCCCTACCCAGCTGAGTTCAAACGTTAATGGCCAGACACCTGAAAGAAGCCCCTATGAACTGTCCACTGCTTTCCCTGATGGCCAACTTCCAAACCAGCTTAGCCCTGTTCCAAGTAGCATGCATAGCCCTGACCAGTCCAGCCCAAGCCATGTCCCTGCACCAGAAAGCCTTGTTCACATTAGCACTTCAGCGGAACACAGTAGCCTAACTTTCTCACCTTGTGCTAATGAAACTGAGGAAAATCCTCACCTAGCTAGCCACATTCATCAGAGGCCTTCTCATGACAGACTCCCAGGCTGCATGGAAGGTAAAGCTAGCCCCATACATATCCAAGCTAGGTCAGCTAGTACATGCCAAGCTAGTGCTAGCCCTACACATACCAGTGAAATGCCTACTAGTCCTGCCAACTCTCTTCAGGCTTATGCTTGCTCCATGCAAACTGAGACGAGCCCTGCCCACGTAAGCCCTTTAGCTTCCGAGAGTAACCCCTCAGCCATATTGGCTGGACCCGTCCACCCCCCCTCTTGTCAGGATGAAGAGATTGAAGTAGCAGTCAACCAACCAACTCTACTTATTCAGTCAGAAGCTGGTTATCCTAACTCCACGCCCAGCAGTCAAGCTCAAACAAATGCTACTAATGCTGACCCAGTCCACACAGACAGTGGCTACAGTCTGATGGGCACCATTGATGCTTCAGAGAGAGCCAGTCTCACTGTTGGGAGTTTTTTGAAGCTCACACAAAATCAGATGAGCCAAAGACCCACACATCCTTTTCAGTTAAGTCCCTTACATGTCCAATCTAGCTCCAATTCTTCACAGACTACTCCTGCTAGCTTTAGTCCTCCACACTGTATGCTGACTGGTACTAGCCCAGCTACTGACTCTGTTAGCCAAAGTCTGAGCAACATTACCTCAGACTGCAGTGGCCAGACAGGTCCTCACCTGGCTAGCATAATAGATGTTGCGTCATCCACAGTCCACCTAGTTCTAGTCCTGCTGGTCAAGCTAGTCCTATTCACACACAGAGCACCTCTAATTGTGTCCACTCAGGTCCTCTCAAAAGACAGAGTCCCTCATTAACTAACTCAACATACATCAGCCCTGCACATGCTTCTGTTGCTTGTGTTAGCCCACCTCACAGGCGAGCTCAGGCCAGTGAAACCTATCATAGCCCTGCAGGTAGCCCACATTATAGCCCATCTCTCGACACTGGAACCACTTCTGGCCTTACGGCACATCTGAGCCCCTCTGTTGGCTCAAATCCTGATATGGACACCTTAGCCAGTTCTATAATACAGAGCTCTGTTCTTCCGAGTGCAGCTCACCTTGATCCTGTTCATGTGTCTTCAGACAGAATCATGCAGATGAGTCCAGAACCTTCCAGTTTCCTACTTGATGATTTACCTGCTGCTAGCTTCAACCAGGCTAGTCTGAGACAGGTTGACCAGTTCCCAGTTAGTCCACACCCAGACCCTGACAGGTCAGCTCCTGAAAACCAACAAAATACTGCCTTGGTAAGGCCCTTGTATCAAGGAGCACCCCCCTCTGTTGATGTTACTTCAATTCAGGCTAGTGTCAGCCATTCTAGTCCTGTCTCTTCTAGCCCCACTCAGGATAACACTGTAATGCCTAGCACTAGTCACACTAGTGAAACACCTGCTAGTCCCCCACTCACTGTCCCTTCACAGTTCAGTCCTGCTCAGACATATTCATCCCCGTGCCACACACTCGAGACAACTCTGTGCACAGTAGCCTAGCTAAAAGTCCTGTTTGTGGTCCCATGGATCTAGTTTATACACCGACCTCCCCAAGTCCTGGTCCTGTCAGCCCTGTGCAGCCAGAAATTAGGGCCAGTCCTGTTCCCGATGCCACAATGAGGTGTGTGGCTAGCCCTGGTCCCACTCCGGTTAGCCCTATTCTTGCTAGTCCTGTGCAGTGTGAAAAAAGCCCTTGTCCTGGTCCTGTTAGCCCTGTTCAGTCTGATGCTGGTCCTGGAAGCTGGGAAGTTTGGTCTGGTTCCAGCCCCCAGCAAGACACAGAAACAGAGAGGAATTCTGCAGCTACTGAGGGTGAGTTTCACTAAAAAAGTGTGTGTCAGTGTCTGTTGAATCATCTTAAAAGTGCTGAGTTTATAAGTGTTTTTGTTTCTTCAGACATCAGCATGGTTGAGAAGCAGGAGGTGGAGAAAAAGACTGAAGAGGAGGAGATAGACAGTGAAGCTCCAGAGCAAGAGGAGCTGGACGAAGTGAAGGAGGTGGAAGAGATGGAGGAGGTGAAGGAAGTGGAGGAGGTGGTGTCTCATCAGATAAAGGAGAGACAAGAGAAGGAGCCTGTTAAGACGTCAGAGGAAGAAGATGATCAGGACCAGTTTCCTCCTAACACTGCTGTCTCCTCCCCCTTACTCCCTCAGCCGGCTCCTTCCCACCCCATTCCTCGTCTGCCACACTCTGTCTCACCCCTCCTTGCACCACTATCTCCTTCTAGAGCTGGACCTCTTGAGGCCTCCCCTCCCAGCACTGCCTTACCCCCCTCCTGCTCCCCCCACACTCCATGTCCTCCATCTCTTCCTCTGGAGGACCTCCCCCAGAAAGGGCAGGAAACCAATCAAAGAGGAGACGGGACTGGGACAGCAGCAGAGGCGGGGCTTGAGAACAAAATAGTTTCCAGTCAATCACAGAGCCAAGAACCTGTTGCTGCGGCAACAGAACCCACCAAAGATGAGCACCAGCCACTTGCTGAGCCTTTACTGAGGGAGGAGGAGCCTTCTGAAATGCCACAGCCTGCATCAGACCGGACAGCTGCTCCTGAGGTGGTTGCTGGGCAACAACCAATGAGGGAGAGGCAGGATGAGCAGGATGAGGATGAGGAGGAGGAGGAGGAAGAAGAAGAAGAAGAAGAGGGAGAGATATATAGGATGGATCAAGAGGAGAGGGAGGGCGCAAAGCTAGTGGACCAATCAGATGTGGAAGAGGAGGAGCCATTGAGCCCTGTGCTGGAGCTGGACTCCTCCTTTGACAAGGAGGTGATGGAGCTGATGACCTCATCGACTCCTCCCCCCTCCCTCCTACACCTCTCCTCCCCCAGCCCGCCTCCCCTCCCCCGTTGGGGAAAGGGTCAGACTCTCAGGTTTCCTCCCTCCTCCTCCAGACCTTTAGATGACCTCTCCATCCGTTTGAGACAGTCTCCCTTCTCTACTGAGGCATCCCCCGAAACCTCCCCCACCAGAGCTCTCGTCACCCCACCTCCGCTCTCCCCACCCTCACCTCATCTCAGGTCCCCCCCCTCTGCCAGAGAGTCTCCACCTCTGTCCAAGGTAACTCTTAAACATACTGGTCACCATCTATTTCTGTTTCCTCCTCCTAATGACGTCTCCTTCCTGTTTCCTGCTCCTACTGACGTCTCCTTCCTGTGTTTCCTCCTCCTACTGACGTCTCCTTCCTGTTTCCTGCTCCTACTGACGTCTCCTTCCTGTGTCCTCCTCCTACTGACGTCTCCTTCCTGTTTCCTGCTCCTACTGACGTCTCCTTCCTGTGTCCTCCTCCTACTGACGTCTCCTTCCTGTGTCCTCCTAATAACGTCTCCTTCCTGTTTCCTGCTCCTACTGATGTCTCCTTCCTGTTTCCTGCTCCTACTGACATCTCCTTCCTGTTTCCTGCTCCTACTGACGTCTACTTCTGTGTCCTCCTGCTACTGACATCTCCTTCCTGTTTCCTCCTCCTACTAACTGGCCTTTTTTTTTTTTACCTCAGGTTCCTCCAATCACTGTGCTCCCCTTCACTCCTAAAATCGGCATGGGGAAACCGGCCATCTCTAAGAGGAAGTTCTCCCCCGGCCGAGCCAGGGTCAAACAGGTATGTGACCTTTGACCCCAGCAGGTGTATTTGCGCTCATGCTCCTGAACTGGGACCAGTGGCCTGTACGACGAAGCGAGCTCAACATATCCAGGATATCTTTCCGTAATCTGGCTCAAATGAACCTAACAATCACAGTCAGGCTAGGTGGTCACATGACGCTGGTTATCAACTCGTTAAGTTAACTCAGGCTTTCTTCATCAAGATCTGAGCGCGTGCACGTAAAAAAGGGGCGGGCTTTATGGCATATGACCAATTACAGACATGGACAGTTTGACTTACATATGTTTGACTCATATTTCACAACGAGGATCAAACTGTTCTATAATAAACATCAGAGGAAAACAAACATCCAGAATAAAAGAATGGAATAGAACCCTGTATTGTCCTTGCACAGTGTACAACGAAATTTAGCAGCAATCCATAAGGTGCATAGTATAAAAGAAAATAAATGCAAATTAAAAAAAGGTTGTATATGAGATAGAAGAAATTTAAATATAAAAACTGTACAGCAGATAAGTTACCATGGTGATTTACCCCACAACAAGTGAACGAGCTTCGTAGAACTGAAAACTGAATTAAACCTGAAGTTAACCTGATGACCACGAATCCTGCGTCATAGTACAGGGCCCAGCAATAAGTCATTCTAAAAAGCTGTCTGTCAAATCACATCCTCTCACTCTATTCATTCAGAATTCTGTCAGTTAAATTATTGATCCTGATCATTGATCTCTTCTCATTGTTCCTGGGTTTATAGTAGATTTAATAAATAAATCAAATGACTCAGTCAGTTGAGTGTTTGAGGGAGCGGTTGACATTTTTGTTGTCGTCATTCTCGTGGTATTGCTGAGTTGAACAGTGGTGTCGGGTTCAACTGGCGGCCACTGTGACATCACCAGGGGGCTAACGCAAAGTAGCCCCACCCACACAGAACATGTTCCTCCTCATCCTCACTAATGTTGCATAATTAACTCGGCTTGGTTCTCACACACACACGCACACAAACATGAAGGAAAAACTAATCACGCTGTGATTTATCTTCTTCACATGACACCAAGTTGTGTGTGTGCGTTTGTGTACACCATATTGATTGACAGGTTGCATGTTGTCATGATAACGTTGTCTCATTGTCTTAGTTTTGCCAGATTTGTAGGTTTTCTTCCAGTTTGATGTTTTGTTTCGTGACTGTTTGCATTTTGTCTCCCTCTCCTTTTTCTTTGGTCTCCTTCACTTCAACCACCTTCCTCCTCCCTAACTCAGGGTTCGTGGAGTAGTCGCAGGGGGGTGAGCCCCCCCTCATCCTCCCAGGATTCCACGGGGGAGGGAGGGTGGGACAGCCCTAAGACCCAACCACCGGACTCCCCCCTCTGGAGCATGAGAGTGGTAAAGAAACACACTAATTCTGATAGGCTTCTATATGACTCATACCCCTCATCTGGGATGTCTGCCCGTCTGCCAGAGCTAACACCTGCCCACTAAATGTGTGTGTGATCGTTCAGTTTTACTTAAATTTGATTAGTTTCATGTGTTTGTGTGACTCAGGTCATGAGAAACAAACTGTTATAGTTCATTACACCCCAAAACCACCAGGGGACGTAGCATCAGGTTTTACATGAGCCTCACAGCAGAGACTGTGCTGTGAAATCAATTTGGGAACTAAAGTCAGTTTTGGACATTTGGGAACTGCTTGGAACGGCTTTGATAGACAAAAGTTCTTGAATTTTTTCAAGAACGTCACATGTCATGTCAATTAATTATTTCAATGTTTTGATGTTACTCAGGGGCGTGGCTCAGGGTTTCCCGGCAGGAGGAGGTCCAGAGGAGGAGGTGTCGGAGGAGGAAGAGGAGGAGGAGGAGGAAGAGGAAGGAGCAGACTGAAGACTCAGGACAGTCTGACTGTGTCACCACGAGTAAGAACACACACACACACACACACACACACACACACACACACGCTCACACATCTGATCAGCAGCAGATATTGATTACCCTTCTGTGTGTGTCAGTGTGGGTACGTGGAACCGTTCCAGCCAAAGGAGGAGGAGGAAAACTCGATGCACAACACGGTGGTGATGTTCTCTACTGGCGACCACTTCACCCTCAGACAGGTACACTCACCTGGACTCACCTGGAATCAACGTGTGATACTTTCAAAAGTAAAACATGGAACAATCTGACGTGTGTGTGTGTGTGTGTGTGTGTGTGTGTGTGTGTGTGTGTGTGTGTGTGTGTGTGTGTGTGTGTGTGTGTGTGTGTGTGTGTGTGTGTGTGTGTGTGTGTGTGTGTGTGTGTGTGTGTGTGTGTGTGTGTGTGTGTGTGTGTGGGACAGGACATGTGTGTGGTGTGTGGTAGTTTTGGTCAGGGTGCTGAAGGCAGACTGTTGTCCTGCTCCCAGTGTGGACAGTGTTATCATCCATACTGTGTCAACGTCAAGGTCAGTACACTCTCACACTGATTACTGTTCATCAATCAATACTGATCAGTGATTGAGTTATTTTTAATAGGAGTTGTGTCTCTAGAAAGTCTGTAATCAGATTATTCTTTGTTCAGATTACACGGGTGGTCCTGACCAAAGGTTGGCGCTGTCTGGAATGTACGGTGTGTGAGGCCTGTGGTGAGGCCAGTGACCCTGCACGGCTGTTGCTTTGTGATGACTGTGACATCAGCTATCACACCTACTGTCTGGACCCGCCCCTCCTCACGGTACCTAAAGGAGCCTGGAAATGCAAGTGGTGCGTTCAACTGTCCGTCATCTGTCTGACATCTGTTTGTCCACCTGTCTCCTGTCCCTCTCCGGTCTGTGTGTCTGTTCTTCTCTCTAACAGTGTGGTGTGTTTCATCCTCAGGTGTGTGTGGTGTGTTCAGTGTGGCTCTGCCTCCCCTGGGCTGCACTGTGATTGGCAGAGTAACTACAGTCGCTGTGGACCATGTTCCAGTCTGAGCCGCTGTCCACTCTGTCAGAGACACTACACACAGGAGGACCTCATACTACAGTGTCAGCGGTGTGACAGGTAACACACACACACTAATGGTGTAACAGCTGTGTGCCAGGCGTAACCATAGTGACAGTGATGAATTTCAAATAAAATGTATCAGTGTGGGTGGAGACTAAATAACCCACAACCTGTAAATCATTTACATGACCATTGGTCCTGTTGTGTGTGTGTGCACTTGCACAGGTGGGTCCATGCTGTGTGTCAGGGTCTGACCACTGATGATGAGGTGGAGGTCGCTGCTGATGAAGGTTTCGACTGTTCGCTGTGCAGGTCACACGGTCACAGCTCGTACGGTAAAAACACGAGTCTCATATTTGAGTTGAAGTTCTTCCATGAAACTCACAATGTGTATGCATAACACTGTGTTGTGTGTGTGTGTGTGTCTGTCAGTCTCAGGGTGCTCGGACAGTTTTGATTCTCCCTTCAGGGTTCAGATTGTCTCCAGGGTGAGAGAACCAGGTGAGAAACGCTGCTCGTTCACTTTCAACATTTTCAGACATGACCTCCAGGTCAAATCCAGATAATTGTCTCAGGAGTTTCCACAGAGTTTGCATCAGATCCTCCTCCTGGTTCAGGTGAGAGGGGGGGCAGCTGGGTGCAGCAGACAGAG
The DNA here is from genome assembly GCA_006182925.3 of Reinhardtius hippoglossoides. Lineage (NCBI taxonomy): Eukaryota > Metazoa > Chordata > Actinopteri > Pleuronectiformes > Pleuronectidae > Reinhardtius > Reinhardtius hippoglossoides. Next base: position 114,885 of record VCHM03000030.1, read on the forward strand.
ACAGGAAGTGACCTGTCACCTCTGCTGCAGAGGTCATGTGATCATGTTGACATCACCCCCCCCCCCCTCAGTGAATCAGTGAGGATCCTCTGCTGTGTTCACACTGCTCCTGGATCTAGACTTTATACAGGAGCTCAGGAGGAGGAAGACAAACTGAGTCTGATCCTCCAGAGAAAAGTTCCGTGTCTGAAGCAGCTTTTGACTTTGGATGGAATGTGCGTCGTAAGGAAAGTGGCTGCGCACAGACCAAGCACGGACTAACCTTATTTTACTTGAAACGAGAAATTAATATTTATTTCATTATTTTATTATTAGAGTACCCATACTTATTAGAGTATGCAGTTCAGTGTGAAAATATATTTTGACAGACAGTTTTTGACTTCATAAATATCGTTAAAATCTAATCGAAAAAAGAATCTTTACATTAATCGATAAAAAATAAAATATGTATTTAGAATAACGTTATTTCTGTTAGGATTATATTTTATTTATATATATGTGTATATGTATATATATATATATATATATTTATATTTCCACTGTATATCCCTTCTATTCCCTTCTATATACTGAAGCTCTGTTTATTATGTGACACTGTTAGTGTAGCAGTAACCCTGTATTTAATATTCCATATAATTTTTTTATTCCATGTTAACGTTATTCATTGATATCATTATATACAAATGCTTATTATCATGTTTCAGTAAGTGTGTGTGTGTGTGTGTGTGTGTGTGTAGAAACAAAGACCTACACTCAGGACGGAGTGTGTCTCACAGAGTCGGGTCTGTCTCACCTCCAGGCTCTGGTTGAACCTCTGATGTCACCGCGCCGGTATCGCAGGTAAACTCGCTGCCCTGGTCTTCTTTGCTGTTGTTGGTGATGAGTCATAACACTGATCAGCTGTTTCCTGTCTGCAGGTGTAAACCCAAACTGAAGCTGAGGATCATCAATCAGAACAGTGTCTCTGTCCTCCAGACTCCGCCAGACCCCGACCACCCTACTGAGCTTGATCACAGAGGTCAGAGGTCACTCACGTGAAACACACATTTGTCTTTTTGTACTTGTTAGGACTGTCACTGAGATGATGCGGGTTCACAGAACAACAAACATGTTCTTGTCATCTGTTCATGGACATTAAGACAACATTGAGTACAGCTGGATGATCGGATGTTTACGAGCTCATCAGACACAGCAAAGTGATTTCTGAGTCTCAAAGGAAGTTATCATGGTTTTATGTTTTTAGTCTCTCTGGTCGGGAGGATGTTGAGGTACACGAGAGATAATCCAGCAAGAATGTCTGTCTGTGATAGGCTGATGCAGCGACTTTGGTTGATGTGGGTGTGTGTGTGTGTGTGATCTTCAGGTGACTTGGAGTGTGAGATGAAATCCGACTCCAGCCCCGAGCGAGACCATGCCCCCGACGATGACGTCACCAAGGAGCCTGAGGTTACCGACGGCAACAAGAAGAGGAAGAGGAAACCGTACAGGCCTGGTGAGGAGCTGATCATTTTGTGTAAACGTGTGTTGTCGTCTCCTGGTTTGTCCCTTGGACAGATAACTGGGGTTAAAGGGTGTAAGTGTAACGCCGGGTTTACACCGGAAGCGCCGCGCCGCGCAGCGCCATTCTCAAGCGTGCAGCCGCCTGGCTGTTCACACAGGACGCGCTTTCCTCCGTGCCGGTCAGCCCGCGATTCTGCTTTCTCCGCTTGTTGTTGTACCCGTTGAATGTCGGGGTTCGGGGGTAAATGATGGTCTTCATAGCCCCCCCCCCCCCCCTCTCTTTCTCTCTGTCTATCTGCTTGTGTGCTTGTTGTGGATGGGCAGAGGGGGACATTTAATTATGTGATTGGGAAAATTAAAACTCCAGGACAACAGAAGGGGAATACAAAGTATGGGATGCATATTTTATAATTTATATCATATATAATATGTCATTTATATCGTTTAAAATCATTTTTCAGTCTGTTTCCTGGCGCGATATGCTCGCGGCGAGCGGAAAAAATAGACTCAATGCCGAAACCATCGGTGCAGGGCGCTTGGCGCTGCGCGGCGCATCGGAGCCTATGTGAACGGCACAATTGTGCAACGGGGGCGGAAAGGAGGCGCCCCGCTTTCCTTGGCGTGGCGCAGCGTGGCGCAGTGTGGCGCAGCGTGGCGCAGCGTGGCGCAGCGTGGCGCAGTGTGGCGCAGCGTGGCGCAGCGCTTCCGCGTCCTGTGTAAACCCGGCGTCAGTTTCAGTTTTCTGGGCAAACAGGAAATAGGTTAGAAATTGATTCCCAGGAGTCGTTTTTTCCAACTGACGATGAACATGACAAACAACAGGAAGTAAAACCGTCACTTAGCTTCCTGTCTTCATCTCTACCCGTCTCTGTGACCCAGGTATCGGGGGGTTCATGGTGCGTCAGCGTGGAGGGAAGGCCGGTCCGAGCAGAATCAAACTGTGCAGGAAAGATTCAACAGAGACGCGGTTGAGCCGAGACGAAGGTGAGACACCTGCTGCTGTGGACACGCCCCCGCCTCCATCACAAGTTCACGTTGATGTCACAAACACACTATGTGTCAGAACAACAACATGCAGTTAAAACATTAATGATGAATGTTTTTATCCCATCAGCCCTGTTGGGGGCTGATGTTGTCATGGAGATGGCATCTGCTGCTGACCAGGCAATGGAGAAGGCGAAGAAGAGGTACAGGAAGAAGAAGACGAAGCTGGAGGAGGCTTTTCCATCTTATCTCCAGGTAATGCACATTCTCACACAGACACACACACACACACAAATTAAATCCCAGGGTCCTGATTGGCTCTCCCTCTCGTCCAGGAAGCGTTCTTTGGTCGGGATCTTCTGGACCGGAGCCGGCAGGGGGACAGGAGGGCGGGGCCAGAGCCCGCTGGCAGCCAGCTGGGAGCAGCAGTGGGTAAAATGAAAAGCCCCGCCCCTGGTATACATGGCCCCTCCCCTACCACAGTGTTAGTCGGTGCCATGGCAACCAACAATAAACAAGGAACACTGCGTGAGTTTTTATTTGTTTACAAAGTTATTTTCTCTTGTCAGTCTTTATCAGCGGCTCGTTCATCATTCGTGTGTGTGTGTGTGTGTGTGTGTGTGTGTGTGTGTGTGTGTGTGTGTGTGTGTGTGTGTGTGTGTGTGTGTGTGTGTGTGTGTGTGTGTGTGTGTGTGTGTGTGTGTGTGTGTGTGTGTGTGTGTGTGTGTGTGTGTGTGTGTGTGTGTGTGTGTCATCCAGCCTTTTCGGAGGAAGCTCTGTTGGATCTGTCTGCTGTTCTCAGCACTGACCCTCACATCCTGGCGACAGGACTCACAGGTACACGTCACCATAGCTCTTCATCCGCGCTGTTTCTTCTCGTCATGTTTAATGAACATCCTTTTCGTCTTTCTCAACACGGAGTTGAACTCAAGAGTCCAGTGGAATATTGACAGCAGAGTTGTTTCTAACACCAGCAGATGAGATAATTAGTGAGATGAGATTAACAAACATAACTTAATCTCCCAGAGGTTTTTCTGTTTCAGTCCCCACAGAAACATCCGTGTTCTCCACAGGATGATGAGCACGGACGCTGCTGAGATGACTCGCAGACCACGGATTTAACTTCTACCGTGTATATTTTAAAATAGTCTTCAATCAAATTTTCTTGACTTTAAAACTGATCATTATGAGCAGTAAAGAATGTTCTGTGATATTTGTCAGCTGGTCCACAGAGGGCGCCATCACTGCTGGACAACTAAATCCTGACACCAACGAAGAAGGAGAGTGACTTTGTGTATTTGTTTTCAGGTCAGTTCCAGGTAGAGCGCTCCCCCTCTCCATTTGGTAAGACATGATGACTCTCCTCCTCCAGATAGCACTGAACTCTCCTCCTCCTCCAGATAACACTGAACTCTCCTCCTCCTCCAGATAACACTGAACTCTTCTTCTCCTCCTCCTCCAGATAACACTTAACTCTTCTTCTCCTCCTCCTCCAGATAACACTGAACTCTTCTTCTCCTCCTCCTCCAGATAACACTGAACTCTTCTTCTCCTCCAGATAACACTGAACTCTTCTTCTCCTCCTCCTCCTCCAGATAACACTGAACTCTTCTTCTTCTCCTCCTCCAGATAACACTGACTCTTCTTCTTCTTCTCCAGACAACACTGACTTTTCTTCTTCTTCTTCTCCTCCAGATAACACTGACACTTCTTCTTCTTCTTCTCCTCCAGATAGCACTGACTCTTCTTCTTCTCCTCCAGATAACACTGACTGTTCTTCTCCTCCAGATAACACTGAACTCTTCTTCTTCTCCTCCTCCTCCAGATAACACTGAACTCTTCTTCTTCTCCAGATAACACTGACTTTTCTTCTTCTTCTTCTCCTCCAGATAACACTGAACTCTTCTTCTCCTCCAGATAACACTGACACTTCTTCTTCTTCTTCTTCTCCTCCAGATAACACTGACACTTCTTCTTCTCCAGATAACACTGACACTTCTTCTTCTTCTCCTCCAGATAACACTGAACTCTTCTCCTCCTCCAGATAGCACTGACTCTTCTTCTTCTTCTCCAGACAACACTGACTTTTCTTCTTCTTCTTCTCCTCCAGATAACACTGACACTTCTTCTTCTTCTTCTCCTCCAGATAACACTGACACTTCTTCTTCATCTCCTCCAGATAACACTGACTTTTCTTCTTCTTCTTCTCCTCCAGATAACACTGACCCTTCATCTCCTCCAGATAACACCGACTCTTCTTCTCCTCCAGATAGCACTGACTCTTCTTCTTCTTCTCCAGACAACACCGACTGTTCTTCTTCTTCTTCTTCTCCTCCAGATAACACCGACTGTTCTTCTCCTCCAGATAACACTGTCTGGTCTTCTTCCTCGGCTCCAGAAACACTAACTCTTCTTCTCTCTGTCTGTCTCTCAGCTGGACTGGACATCAGCTCCATGGCCGACGACTCGTCTTTGACCTCTGAGCCAACAGAAGCGGTGGAAGAGACCAGAGGGCGGTGCAGGAAGAGCCTCTGGATGCCATCTTGAGTCCTGAGCTGGACAAAATGGTGACTGATGGTGAGTTTTAAGTGGAAGCAAATAAGTTTTAGAAATTTTGTGTAGAAGAAATCAGAGAATGAACACACAGTTTCAGAGTATTGATTAGTCATTGATCAGTACCTGATCAGAAACGTTTTTGCTTTGTTTCAGGCGCCATCCTCAGCCGATTCTACAAAATCCCAGGTAAGACCGAGTCACACTCAACTGAGAAGTGCAAACTGTCCACGAGCACAGAAAACTAATGTGTGTGTGTGTGTGTGTGTGTGTGTGTGTGTGTGTGTGTGTGTGTGTGTGTGTGTGTGTGTGTGTGTGTGTGTGTGTGTGTGTGTGTGTGTGTGTGTGTGTGTGTGTGTGTGTGTGTGTGTGTGTGTGTGTGTGTGTGTGTGTGTGTAGAGCTGGAGGGGAAGGACGTGGAGGAGGTGTTCACTGCTGTTCTCAGTCCAAACAGCAGCAACAACCAACCACAGCAAAACCGACACACACACAGTGCTGCTGGGAGCAAGACACACACCCACCACCCAGGTACACACACTACTCACAGATTGTCTTGGATGTTTATTTCATTATTGGTCCTTCAGTTGTTTTTACACTGATCATTAGTGACGTCACAGTAACAAACAAACTCTGTCTCTGAGCAGCTGCTCCGTTTCCATGTCTGCCGCTGATGAATGGCCTGATGGGAGCTGCTCCTCACTTTCCAAACAATCCCATGATGACCAGCGGTGCCCAGGCTCCAGCAGGCTTTAGGATGCCCCCCACTGGAGGACCTGTCCTCAGTGCATCGACAGGCCCCACCCCTGTGCTGACCTCAACCAATCAGCAGCCAGCTGGAGAGGGCACGCAGGATGTGATGTCGACGGCTCAGAGGGGCATGTTGAAGTGGGAGAAAGAAGAAACGCTGGGAGAGCTTGCTACTGTCGCCCCGGTCCTCTACTGTAATACTAACTTCCCCCAGCTGAGGGAGCAGCATCCTGGTATATTTATATATTTTTAAAATATATATATACATATATACACAGAGGTTAAAACTGTTCAGTGTAAAGAATAAGAATTTAAATAGTTATTACTGCTTTACTGTGTGTGTCAGACTGGTCCACCAGGGTGAAGCAGATTGCCAAGCTGTGGAGAAAAGCCAGCTCTCAGGACAGAGCACCCTTTGTGGTGAGTGTGTTTTATTGATTTGACTTGGATTAGTTTTCATGAAATATTATATATATTTTAATTAGGCAATAATAAACAGATGTTTGTTGTATATATGATATTTGTGTGTGTGTATATATATTATGATTTATTTATAAATGCACTGTATGAATGTGTGTGAATGGGTGAATGGCAGTAAACTGTGAAGTGCTTTGAGTTGTAATCAAGACTAAAAAAGTGCTTTTTTTCCCGTCATTTTGAACAAAGTTGTCATCACAACATTATTAACTCAAGTTATTAGACATTAAGAATGCATCATGTCCAACAGTAAAAACAAAACAGCACAAAGTGTTGGATCGTTCATGTCTACGTGACGGATTCTTCTTTTAAAGCTGTTCAAGGTTAAAATGTCTCTGATGAAAAAACTACGGTGGCCCTGAGAGCTCGACGCTCTGCAACTTAAGAAAACACATGCAAGTAGACAAACACAAGCAAAGTAAGAAAACATCTTCATCAATTTTACAACACAACACGTTACGCACAACACAACACAACACATTCCAGAAACGCGCTGCAATTACAGAAAACGACAACGGAAGTGTTTCCAGAGGACTCCTAAAAGTGATGGACACGTCCGGTTGTTGCTGCTGCCGCAGTTTGAAGTTGTTAAAGTCGGTGTCCGTCTGATATTGGAATGTGATCGCATGATTCAGATATTTCTGCAGATGTCTAATGTTAACCGAGCGTTGACATTTTCCTTACTATTAGCCTGCCAATTCAAAAATACGAAATACAACGAAATACACACAATTAAACAACCGGACTTTGCTTGTGTTTTGTGTTTTCTTAAGTTGCAGTGCGTTGAGTTCTCAGGGCCACCGTGAGAAACACCAGATAACACTGACTGAACACACAAACATTTCTAACTTTTACTTCAGTAAAGGAAATGATTGATGTGTATGTGGAGCATTTTAAAAGAGACTGTGGCTGTTTCCTTAAGACTTCATCATCAACCAGGTCAAACTGCTCAGTAACAGCAAGTGCTTTATTTTGGTATCGTTACACGTGGCATCCTGTCTCGACCATCTGTGTGAACGAGGTGTTTTCTCTCTCTGGCAGCAAAAAGCCCGAGACAACCGAGCGGCTCAGCGCATTAACAAGGTGCAATTGTCCAATGACCCTCTGAAACGCAACCTGCCCCCTGAGCCGCTGCCGCCGCCGCCACCACCACCGCCAGTGCAGCTGGGACAGTATGACCCCGTTTCCATGGACATGGAGGAGAATTTCAAGGACCCACTGAGGCCCAAAGAGTCAGAGCAGGAGCAGGAGTGGAAGTTCAGACAGGTGAGTGGAGTTTCAGAGTTTGTCTTGAACACATCATCCTGTGAGGAAACCAACACCTGAGTCACATTGACAAACTGTTAGATTCGACCACATACGTGTTTTTTCTCCACACGTTAAGTCATAATAATGTTGGAGCATGTTTTCAGTTCATAGACACAAAACCACAGAATCTCACGTGTTTGTTTCACCTCCAGCTCGCTTGCTGTGACAGGATGGTGTTGGTTTCCCACTCTTGAGTAGTAACCATGGTAACCCTCATGCTGCATGTCATGAGGCTGTAGAGACAGTGGAGGTGGTCACATGACTGTAACTGGGGCATGAGTCTATAAACTATGGTGTGTGTGTGTGTGTGTGTGTGTGTGTGTGTGTGTGTGTGTGTGTGTGTGTGTGTGTGTGTGTGTGTGTGTGTGTGTGTGTGTGTGTGTGTGTGTGTGTGTGTGTGTGTGTGTGTGTGTGTGTGTGTGTGTGTGTGTGTGTGTGTGTGTGTGTGTGTGTGTGTGTGTGTACCTGCTCACTTACACTAATGTCTGATGTAATTGTCATTGAAAAGGGAGAGGTTAAAGACAGATGGGGAGCCGGTAAGAAGAGGCAGGAAAATCTCCCCCAAAGCAAAGTCCTAAAATCACCAACAGATAAAGATTGTCCTCACCAGGCACCTGTAGCAGGAGGTGACAAACCAGCTCTGGTAAGATTTCAAAGTGAAACTGTTTGAAGCAGCCTTCCTGGATCATGATCCTCTGAAATCCTCTTCCTGTTCCGAGTCAGTGCCAAGCTCGTCCACACAAGCTTTAGATTTCACTCTGATCACCTGTCGTCTACACACGGTTCACACACAGTGGAGGGGGAGGGAAAGCGAGCATTACCAGCTGCCATGTAGAAACTGATGATCACGCTGACTCTCACCTGACACCTGTCTCTCTCTCTGTCTCTCTCTCAGTCTGTCCTCGCTTTGTTTCCTCTGTCCCTCGTCTCCGTCACTCTGTTCGTCGTCTCTTCTCGCTCCTGTCTGCATGTCTCGTCTCTCTTCCTGTCTCTGTCTCTCTTCTCTCTCTCTCTCTCTCTCCTCTCTGTCTCTCTCTCTCTCTCGTCTCTCTCTTCTCTGTCTCTTCTCTCTCTCTTCTCTCTCGTCTCTCTCTCCTGCCTCCTCTCTCTCTCTCTCTCTCTCTCTCCTCCTCTCTCTCTCTCCTCTCTTCTCTCTCTCTCTCTCTCTCTCTCTCTCTGTCTCTCTCTCTCTCTCTCTGTCTCTCTCTCTCTCTCTCTGTCTCTCTCTCTCTCTCTCTCTCCCCTCGCAGCAAATGCGTCAGAAGAGTAAACAGCAGGCGAAGATCGAGGCGACTCAGAAGTTGGAGCAGGTGAAGAATGAGCAGCTGCAACAGCAGCGTCTGTTGGCGAGTCAGCGTCTGATTGGTCAACTGTCGCCAGAGAGCGACAGCCGCAGCCCCATGACCCCCACGCAGCAGCCGGCTGAGAGTTCAGGACTGGCCGACAACGTCTTCCTCAGACCGCAAGCTCCACCCCTCTCTGGCTTCTCCTCACTCCCTCACTCCCCTCACCCCTCCTCCCCTCTCCACCAGCCCCCATCCTCCCCCCAGATGTTCTCCCCCCCCTCCTCCCGCCCCTCCTCTCCGTGGGATCCTTACAGTAAGGTAGTAGGGACGCCCCGCCCTGCCGCCTCCCAGCCTGGTGGTCTGCCGCCCCACCAGCAGCAGCGTCGTAACTCCCTTAGTGCCTCCCCGGCCCACGATTCCTTTGGTTCTCCCGCTCTGTCCCCCGACTCCAAAGCCTGCGACAACTCCAGGGCCCTTGGCCCTCCAGCAGGTAACTGTTTTCCTCCTTCTGGCTCCGCTCCTGACCATGCAGGCAGACACGTCAGTGTCCGAACAGCTGAAACCTTCCAGAGGACTCCTCACAACAGCAGTAACCTCCATGTAGCCGCTGAATTGTACGGGCGGGTCGGTGAACTGGTCCAGAGTGGGGTGTTTAAAGCCCCCATGCCCCCCCAGCAGGAGATGTTTGGAAACACGGGGGGAGGAGCAGGAGAAGGAGGAGCAGGAAGGAGGGACCCATCCAGACCCACAGACCTGGTCTTTGTCCTTCCCCAGATGCAGGACCCTTCTTTCCCCTCCAGTCCTCTCTCAGTGCTGGGCTCTCCCCACCGCAGCCCCTACGCCCAGACACCCGGAACCCCCAGACCCGACTACTGCCAGCAGATCCCCGACCCCTTCACCCAGCACTCACCTTTGACCTCCAGACCCTCTCCTGACCCCTACACTAACCCTCTGGCCACTGGTACACCACGTCCACACTCTGACCCCTCCTACCTCACCCCCCCTCCCACGCTGCAGCTGGACCAGTTCAACCAGCAGCCTGCTAACCGCCGTCCATCCCCCTCCCACCCAACCCTCGACCCATACACCTCCAATCCAGGTACGCCCCGCCCCTCTGTCACTGAGCGTGTCCCTCAATCACCAGGGAGTCAGCGGAGCACCGACCCCTATGCCCAGCCCATCGGTACACCACGACCCTCGCAGGACCCCTACACCCTGCAACCCTCCACACCGAGGCCACAGAAGGGCCCAGAGTCCTTCATCCAGGCCCCAGTGGAGAGCTTCACCCCGACACCCCACCAGGTACGTGGGGTCTGTACTGCAGTTCACACATCTCTACTGCAGTGTACACAAGTCAGAGTCAGAACAGTCACAATTTTTCTCTCTTCAGTCTCCAGGAAAACAACAGGACTCTTTTCCCAGAACCCCCAGCAGTCAGACCCCAAAGCAACCTGGGATGTCAGAGGATGGTTTCTCTGGTCAAACTCCAGGTCACGACCCCTTTGAGCAGGGTCACATGACACCTGGCCTTTCACAGATTGACAAGACAGCAGCCGATGAAATGGCAGTGCTGGGTGTGGCCTCTTTAGATGGACCAATGAGCATACTGCCGCAGCCTGGTGACTCAGAGGAGAAGTTGAGACAGGTAAGACAGGTGATTCAATTCTGTACTGTGTTCCGCTGTGTACTAGGGGTGGGCGATATAGCCTCAAAATGATATCACGATATTTCAAGGAAATTTGCGATAATATGTATGACGATATAGAAATGAAGACCGTCATCATTTACCCCCGAACTCCTACATGAACGGGGTACATGCAACAACCAGCAGAGAAAGCAGAAGCGCGGACTGACCGAAGGGTCCGGTGTGAACAGCCAGGCGGCTGCGCGAGGGAGCAGTGACGCGGCGCGGCGGGGCGCTACTGCGTCCGGTGTGAACCCGGCTTTACAGATTTGGGCTTGTGACATTGTTGTGCACGCTAAGGAACGTAAATGCGTCATGTCATTGCATCGCTATTTCATTAATATCGCGATATAACACTTTTTTTTATATCACGTAAACATTTATACGGGTATTATCATGGACGGTGTGATATAGCATGGTCCTACTGTGTTCTCTCTCTGCTCCGGTGCAGCGTCAGCGGCTGCGTCAGCTCATCCTGAGGCAGCAGCAGCAGAAGAGTGCGTTACGTCTCCAGGAAGCAGCTTCAGGACCAGCTTCGTCCCTTGCTGTTCCACTTGCTCCTGGTTCAGGGACACCCCGTCACTGGTCTCAGGACGACTCTGCCGCCCCTTCCGCTCTTCCAGCAGAATTGTTTGCACGCCCCCCACCTCCCTACCCCGGGACAGTGATGCCTGGTGGTCTGGTGGTGGCTCCAGCTCCGAGGTTCCCTGGAGGTTTCTCAGGGGAGCAGCAGAGAAGCTTCACGCCCAGCGAGGCTCCGTTCACCAGGCAGAGCCTCCCCAGAGAGCTGGGTGAGAGAGGACCAGTCCTGAGGTGAGAGGATAAACCAAACCTGGTCCTGAGCTGATCTGATGATGTGGTCTGAACTCGTCTCTCCTCTTCTCCAGGTTCACTGTTCCTCCAGGAGCTCAAGTTCTCCAGGACTCATTTTTGGGACCTCCCCAGGGTTCGATGCTTGGTTCTGGGCTCAGTGCAGTAGAGGGAGTCCCGGTCCAGATGAGGAGGCCGATGCCTGGAGAGTTCACTGGCATCCGACCCCTCCCCACTCCCAACACTCACCCACACATGATGCCAGGTTTGATACGCACCATGACTCTGTTGTTGTATTTGTACATCATGTTTTCTAGTTTACTTGAAATGTTAGTTTTTCCCCCATCACTGATTAAAAGGGATATTTAACATTTTTTTATTGAAGATTTTACAAAGATGCTGTTTCTGCCCCTGCCTCCCCCCTCAGGTGTCCCCCAGCCGTTCCTCCCACGTTCCCTCCCCATCCAGCAGCACAGCATCAGGGGCCAGCCCTACATCGAGCTCCGACACCGGGCCCCTGAGAATCGCCTGAGGCTGCCCTTCCCTCCGACTGAGGCCCCACTGCTGTACCCCAGAGACCCCCAGCCATCCACGGTCCGGCCCATTCAGGGCGCTAGGATGGTCGAGACCCCTATGGGCGCACAGATGGTGATGGTGGGTGGCGTGGAGCAGCTGAACCAGCAGCACCTCGGCCACACGACAGCTCTGACTCAAAGTGGCCCCGAGTCAACTCTCCCAGTGGCTGATGGGATTGAGGAGCACATGGAGGGAGAGGAGTCTGCCGTGAAGGACCTGGAGGACGTGGAGGTGAAAGATCTGGTTGACCTCAACCTGAACCTCGACCCTGAAGACGGTACGAGTCACATCTTGTTAGGCAGAAGAATTCGATCAGCAGGGTCACGTTTCTACTCCCCATGATATTTGATTACTAGTTGGGCTATGTAGTACTGGGTACTCATGAGTCAGAAGTGACGTTGTGATGTCAGATCTGTTCAGCTTCAGTAGAATCTGCCATTTTGAAATTAATTTTCCAAATATTGATCAGTAAAAAACGGGAAACTTGTGTCATCTGTGGAAATAATAAGAATAAAATATAAAATATGAATTCAGGCTCAATCAAAGATATTGAACCTGTCAATTTTTCTCATCTCTCCCATTCTGGATCTGTTTCAGGTAAAGAGGACCTGGATCTGGGTCCTAACGACCTGCATCTCGACGCCTTCCTGCTGTCGGGTAAGTTCGACCTGATTGCCTACGCTGACCCGGAGCTCAATCTTGAGGACAAGAAGGACATGTTCAACGAGGAGCTGGACCTGGGGGAGCCAGTGGAGGACAAGGACGGGGGAGAGAGGAGTGATGTTGCAGGGGGGTACAGGAAGACAGATAGCCACTCGCACCTGATGGGCCAGGTTAAACAGGAAGTGAAGGACTGCGTTAAGACAGAAGTTAGTGACGGTCCCTCAGCTGCCCTTCACCTGACAACACATCCTGGGGCTGTCGCCAGAACTCAAGGACCCCCAGGAGCTCCAGGGACCAAGGCAGCAGGCTCCAGCCAGGCAGGATCCTCTGCCCTTCTCGCCAAGGTGAGAGCGTCTCTCAGCGTCTTGCGTTACGAGAGTTGATCAATAACAGAATAAACACCTCATCAGTAATTTGACAAAAGAAGTTGTTTTGTTAAACATGTTTTCTTCCCTCCAGGAGAAGGTGGAGGACTTGGGTGTCGTTCCAGGTCTTCGGGCCCACGAACTGGCTCCGATGTCAGTCATGGATCCCAGGGTTCAACCCCCTGCAGGTGAGCTGATCAGTTTTTATTGATAGATTATTGATCTGTGTTGATGAAATTAAACCACAACGTCTCATCTGTCACCTCGTCTCTAGGGCAACCGTCAGTCTTCCAGCCACAGCAGATACCCTTTGGACCCTCGCCCCTCGTCACCCCTCAACCCCATTGCCTCCTCAACCCCCAGAACCAACTTCCACACCTGGGAACGTCCACTCAGAACCAGCTGCAGAGCCTGAACAAAGCCAGGCCCCTGCTCCTGGAGGAGCAGCCCCTCCTCCTGCAGGACCTCCTGGACCAGGAGCGTCAGGAGCAGCAGCAGCAGAAACAGATGCAGGCACTGATCCGACAGAGGTCCACCTCAGACTCTCTGTTCCCAAACATGGGTAAGACCAGAACCCCTGTCCCTTTTCAACTGTCTCAGCCTCACATTGTCTGAACAACACAAACAGTTCAAACGGACCAATCACAGTGTCACTCACATCGTGTGTGTGTGTGTGTGGTGTGTGTGTGTGTGTGTGTGTGTGTGTGTGTGTGTGTGGTGTGTGTGGTGTGTGTGTGTGTGTGTGTGTGTGTGTGTGTGTGTGTGTGTGTGTGTGTGTGTGTGTGTGTGTGCAGAAGACTTCGACTCCGTCTCAGACCCCATCATGAAGGCTAAGATGGTGGCTCTGAAGGGCATCAACAAGGTGATGACTCAGGGAAACATAGGACTGAACCCGATGGTCATCAACAGGTATGACCTCTGATCAGGAGGAGATCAATCTCAGTGTCCAGTATGAACACATCCGTGTTCCTGTGGAAACTGACTGTGTGTGTCTGTGTCAGGTTTCAACAGCCTCCAGCTCCAGGGGACCCGTGTCCAGAGGAGACACCACAGCCTCCACACCTTGCTGGACAGGTGAGTAGAACTGCAGCATACACACACAGGGATTGTGACCTGGACAATCTCCTGCTGCGTTTTTCACATGGGAAACACAAACTCCTTAAACACTCATAAAATCATCTACAGTGAAATCTCGTCTGTACTGAGACTTTATTCTCTTCCTGTCAGGACGAGAAGTTGAATCCTCCTTTGGTGCGACCGAACCCGCCCAGCTTCGGTCCGGGCTTCGTCAGTGAGTATCCACTTACTCAGTCCAATGTCATTGACTGTTGAATTAATCCTGAACCCTGGTTGGCTCACGAAATGAAAGCTGTAATGTTTCCTGCAGACGAGTCTCAGCGGTGTCAGAACGAGGAGTGGTTGGGGGAGACGCAGCAGCTCTTGCAGATGCAGCAGCGCCTCCTGGAGGACCAGATTGCTGCCCACCGCAAGACCAAGAAAGCTCTGTCAGCCAAACAAAGAACAGCCAAGAAGGCGGGACGAGCTTTCGCAGAGGAGGATGCCGCCCAACTCCGCTACCTCACAGAGCAGCAGGGAGCGGTCCAGAAACAGCTCGAGCAGGTAAAGGAATACACCTGGTGATCGATCTACGGGGCGACAGCAGCGCACATGGACTATTTTCAGTGGAGGATTAATCCTCTCACGCACTCACACAGTTTAGTTGCTGTGTGACAGTCGGTGATGATCATGGCATTGATGATGTGTTGTGTGTGTGTTCAGATCAGGAAGCAGCAGAAGGATCATACAGAGCTGATCGACGACTACAGGACCAAACAGCAGAGGGCGTTGCAGCCGCCAGCCGCCCCCCCCATGATGCCCACAGGAGCACCACCCATCCCTCAGACCCTGCTCTCCCAGCCCATGGTGCCCATGCAGCCCCACCCAGGCGGACCCACACAAGCCTGCGTAACAAACAACTCTCCTGGTTGGACCCCAGGGGGCACCGGTCCAGGGGCATTGGGGCATAGAATGCCACCTCATCTGCCCCCGACCCTGCCTAATCAGGCCTCCCCACGCACCCAGACCCCGGTCATGGTGGCTGGGCTCACCGCTCCAACGACAGCCTTCAACACAGGGCCCCGGGGCCCTTCTGGGGCTCCCACTGGAGCAGCAGAGGACGGAGCCGCCCCCACACCTCAGGTAAGACACCTGGAGTTTTAATAGTCAAGATGTCACATGTTCAGAGGCACAGGGATTCTCATCATGAAGAGAAACATCCCAATGTTAACTTTAACATGTACACATACAGTTGATTATTAAAACTCCGCCCTGATTCCTGGCACCGCAGGTGGAGTTTGATGACAACAACCCGTTCAGCGAAGGTTTCCAGGAGAGAGAGCGACGGGAGCGGCTGAGAGAACAGCAGGAGAGGCAGAGAGTGCAGCTCATGCAGGAGGTAACGCCCCTCGCCGCCATCAACCAGGACACAGGAAGTAGAGACGCAGTTCTTACTCTGTCCTTGTGCTCTCAGGTCGAGCGCCATCGAGCACTGCAGCAGAGAATGGAGCTGGAACAGCAAGGCATCCTGGGAGCTTCCATGGGTACTGGGGCTGGAGTTGCAGCCCGGGTCGGACAAACGCCCGGACCTGGAGGTCCTGCAGAACCAGCCCCTGCCCCGGGAGCTGATAGTCTCTCACAGTTGCCTTTCTTCAGCTCTGAGCTGCCGCAGGATTTCCTTCAGTCCTCCCCAGCCCCCAGACCCCGGGGGGTGCCGTTCGCCCATCAGCCAGGCCTCCACCAGGGCCTCACAGGGCCCCCGCACCCAGGATCTCACTCACTTCCTGCCGACTTCCAGACCAGAACCAGGCTCCCAGGACCAGTCGGGCCCTCAGCCCAGGGACAGGTACGACTAGCTGGGATAGGCCCTTCAGGAATAACCCCCTCCAATCCTGGAGGTCCGGATGCTCGATTTGGACACGAGTCGTCCTTGCCGGCGACCCCCCTCCCCAGCTCCTTCCCCTGCTCCTCCTCTGGAGGCCCCTCCCCCCTCATCCAGCTCTACTCCGACATCATCCCCAACGACAAACCAAAGAAAAAGAGGAGCAGGAAGCGAGACGGAGACAACATCGTGGGGGGAGGGGGAGGTAGGACGCCCCACTCTGATGACAACACAGCTCCGCCCACTTCAGCGCTCTCTGACACTTCCTGTTGTACACCCACTCCGGGCACTGTGGACCAATCAGACGTGTCGTTCAGTGGTCTGGCTCCGTCGTCGGAGCTGGAGAGGCAGCTGTCGATCAGCGCTACGGCCCAGCAGAGAGCCTCTGACCTGGGCCTGGAGTGTCAGCGAGGCCCCCTGTCTGCAGCTCCTCTGGAGGTCAAGGTTTGGAGATGTCTGATTTACTCAGTGTCTGATGTGGTGATGATGCTGCACGTGTTTTATTTTTATTCTCGTCTCTCCTGCAGGTAGAGCGGGAGGACGGTGGAGCCTGTGGGGCACGTGTGGTGAAGATGGAGGAGGGAGAAGGCGAGGGATTCTCTTCCCCGTCCCCCCTCCATGGGGGAGGCGGAGACGGGGGGAAGGAGCTGCTCAGACATCTGCTGAAGGACAAGACGTCCCCTGCCATCACACTGTCATACACCGTCCAGGCCCCGCCCTCCGCCTGCCGCCAGCTGTCCAATGAGAGCGTCCGTTCTGAGGAGGAGGACATGCCTGGTTCCTATGGCAACGTGGTGAGGAGAGGGGGAAGGTGTTATTTTGACCAAGGCTGCGTTCAGCAAAAATAAAGTCATATTTATTTTTGAGCATGACATCGTCTCTTATTGCGGCGGAGACGTTTCATGTGACTGATGGCCTTGTGATTACGGCAACATTAACTGTCCTGCAGGTGATGATGGACGATGCGGAGCTGATGGACGCCTCCAACAGGAAGAAGATTCAGCGCAGTAAGAGACTCACTCGCCCTGAGAAAGACAGAGCTACTCCCAAATACAAGAGGAGGAAGAGAGAGGAGGAGGAGAAGACGCTGAACTCCTCCTCCTCTGACCCGCTAATGACACACCTCCGACAGGTACAATGACCACACCTCCTCCATGCCCCTCCTCTCTTCTCACACTGAAACTAAACTCTTCTCGTTATCGACACGATTCTTTTACTTCACTTAAACTTTGGTGACATCTTCACGTTACCTGTAAAATCTGTATTGAGTACTGCCTCCTCCCTCTCAGCTGTCGGTGCTGCCCCTCATGGAGCCGATTCTGGGGGTTGATCTGAGTCTGTTCCCCCCGTACGGCAGCTCGTCTCTGGGCAGAGACTCGAGGCTGAGCGGCTCCTTTGGGAATGCCTGCCTGGACGGAGTAACCGACTACTACTCCCAGCTCATATACAAGGTTCTACTGCAGTAGTACTACACTGATACTACCGTCATACTACAGTAATATAGAAATACTACAGCAATTGTACAGTCTGCTCTGAGTGACTCTCTCTCTCTCTCTCTCCCAGCAGAATAACCTCAGTAACCCCCCCACACCTCCGGCCTCCTTGCCCCCCACCCCCCCGCCTGTCGCCAGGCAGAAGCTGGTGAACGGCTTCGCCACGACGGAGGAGCTGAGCAGGAAGGAGATCAGTGAGCAGGACGGTGAGAAGACAGACACTGAGCCTCTTCATGATCAAATATACTTTATTGTCCCCATAGGGAAGTTTGTCTTTGTTCAGCAGCTGCAGAACAGTACATTGTGTAACAGACAACAAACAACAGTACACAAGGACATATCCTGTAACACCCAGAATATATATTGCACTTGCCCTAAAAACACTTCCAATGATAAAACACTAAAAGGATATAACACAGAAACTGGCAATTAAACCTAAAAACCAAAATGTAAAAAGTGCCAGACAAAGTACAAAGGCTCTTGAGATACATGAGCGAATCAACATGGCTCCTTATTGAGTGGAGTGATAGACGTTGGGCTGAATGAGAGCTTGGTTGGTTCTACCCTCTGTAACGTCTGCCTGAAGGTCACTGGGAACCTTCAGGGAACAGTATGTGTGACGGGTCCTTCAGGATCCTGAGGTCCAGTCCGACCACAGAACCTTGTACATGGTCCGAAGGGAACAATCGTCCTTTTTGCCCATCACCTTCATAGCTGTTTTTACCTTGTTCTCAATTATTTATTTTACTTGGACTCTGTCTAAGTATGCTTTCTAGCACAGTAGTGTAAAATATCGACATGACATTGCCAGTGATTATGACCGGGTCCAGGACTATCATCACATATCTTCTCCTTTGTCTTTTTGTCATCAACAATGAGAAGATGACTGTCACACCAGTCTTTAAAGGTGTCGATCTCATCCAGGCACATCCGTGGGCAGCAAGCTTACAATCACTGTATGGTTGTTTATCTTAGTGTTCAGTGTGGAGAGGAGAGCTCACGCAGCATTGTGGAATCACAGGAAGTGACAGGAAGTGACAGGAAGTGACAGGAAGTAGGCCTCACTCACACTGAGTCAGCACCACTCGCTGTCATTCATGATGCAACTTCTGCCTCATTGTTCTGCATAGCGACGGTGGCGACCCACAGAATCTGAGCTCTTAGCTGTGTCTTCTTTATAAACAGTCTGTGATGTTCAGCTGTTCACATCGTTTCACTCAATCATAAAAGTAATGATAAAAAGGCACAGCTTTTTTTAACGTGCAAGTTTTTGTTATTTTCTCAGTGAAAAGTTCGTCAGACCTGAAGCAGAAAGGGGAGGGGCTTTTGGTTGTAAACCACACCCACAAGACAGTAGATGTCCCCGCCTCTTTACCGACTCCACCCCACAACAACCAGGAGGAGCTCAGGTAAACTGCCCACTGACGATACCGAAGGTTTTTAAACGTTAAATGTAAATTTATATACATTATTACAATATTTTCACAATATAAATCTTCTTCACTTCAGGATCCAGGACTCTTCGGAGCGCAACAGCCCCGACGGCTTCGTCCCATCGTCGTCTCCGGAGAGTGTGTCGGACGGTGAGATCAGCAGGTACCCCGACCTCTCTTTCATCAAACTGGAGCCGCCATCGCCATGTCCGTCGCCTCCAATACCGACCACGCCCTGCGCCTGGGGAAAAGGTCAGTGGTCAGGGACGTGAAAAGAAGCAGGGTTGGAAGTTAGAGATTCACGTTAATACTTTCTGCTGAAAAACATGTCACTGTTGTAACATGACACTCGACAAAGATGTTTTCATGTTTTCAACAGTTTAACATGTGGACACGAAACAAACAAATCCAACTCATCCCAAACTGTCTGTTTCAATAAGAGTGTGTCTGTGTGTGTGTGTGTGTGTGTGTGTGTGTGTGTCTGTGTGGCTCTGCAGTGAAGCAGGAAGTGAAGGTGGAGCCTAACCATCAGGGACCTCCCTCCTGCTCAAACACAGACTTGGTTACCATAGCGATAACTCTGAACCCTGTCGCAGCTCAGGTAAACAACTCATTCTCTCGCTACAGGAAACTTTTTATCATATTCATTTTCTTCCTTAATTAATAACATTTTCCTGATGACATCACTGTGTTTCCAGAATGTCGCAGGCGTGATGGCCGCGGTGGCGGAGCTGCTGCGGATTCCCGTCCCCGTCGACTACCAGCTGAGCCGGGCCCCCGGCCCCGAGCACAGCTCTTTGGCACTGCTGGCTGGAGTGAGAGTGCCGCTGACACAGGTGTGTGTAGTGTGTGTAGTGTGTGTAGTGTGTGAGTGTGTGTGTGTGTTTGTGTGACACTGACACTGACGATGATGATGTTTGATGTGTGTGTGCAGGGTTCATCAGGAAGCAGACAGCTGAGACCTCCTGCTGCAGAAAACACTGGTCTGTAAAACACACACACACACACACACACACATGTTGGTTTCTAGCTGTCCTGATGATTGACAGCTGTCCATATCCTGTGTGTGTATTTCCTGCAGGCATTGACAGCCAACATGGCGGCTCTGCTGCTGTCAGGCCTCAGTGTTGCAGCTACTGCAAAGTGCTGCTGGGAAACGGAGTCCGCATCGTCAAACAGCTCAAACAGGTCGGACTCGGCAGACAACTCACTCTGAGAAGGTGACGCCACAGACGTGTCCGACAGGAAGTGACTGTGTTTGTCCTTTTTACAGGAGGGTCAGTCCAGACCAGGATCCACTCTGGTGTTCTGTAGTCCCAACTGCTCTGCTCTCCACACATCTGCGCCCCAGAGCCAAACACCTGGAAACAAGGTGAGAGGTCAAGTCATGTTATTCAAAATTGATTATTGATTTGTTGTATGCGTAGTGACGCACCTGACTTATGGCGAGTGATTAATTACATCATAACGTCTCTTTCTCAGCCTGTGGTCCCCATCCTCCTGTCCGGCTCCGAGCGCCCTCCTCCCTCCAGAGTGCAGCATCAGTACAACAACAACATGTCATCCATCGCTGTGCACTCCCTCCCCAACACTCCCCCCTCTCCTCCCACCACCTCCTCCTCCTCTTCCCCAACGCTCTCCTTCCCGCCCGCCTCAACCATCACCATGGAGACCAGGCCCCGTGTGGACAGCCTGAAGGTGAGTGTGGTCACTGACTGTATCATAGTTCATGTTTGATCAGCGGGGTGATTGATTGGATGACCGGCTGACTCTGATTGGTTTAAAGATGAAGGTGAAGCTGAAGCCCCACCCCCGCACCGTCCCAGGTGGAGAGGACTTGGCTCGACAAGGGAAGAGGATGAAGAATTCCCGCTGGAGACGCTGGAGCGTTCGCATCACATTTAGCCGGTTAGCATCACACTGAACTAGTTGCCCTGTTAGCATTAGACTGAACTAGTTGCCCTGTTAGCATTAGACTGAACTACTTGGCCTGTTAGCATCATCCTGTATGTCTCTCTTTTTACCCAGGGGTCCGGGCATTACTAATGAGGCGGTTGCCGTGCCAACAGAGGAAGAAGTGGACATGATGTTGAAGAAGTTGGGGGCGTGTCTTCAACCTGACCCATTACCCAAAGACCAGCGGAGGTGCTGTTTCTGTCACCAGCAGGGAGATGGACGGACAGACGGACCGGCGAGACTCCTCAACCTGGACCTGGACCTGTGGGTGAGTCTGACAACAGTCTGGACCCATCTGACGAGAGTCTGGACCAGCTCAGTGTCAGGGGATAACCTGTCTTTGTGTCTCTGTGTGTCAGGTCCACCTGAACTGTGCTCTGTGGTCCAGTGAGGTGTACGAGACTCAGGCCGGCGCTCTGATAAATGTGGAACTGGCACTGAGACGAGGTCTGACGCTGCGCTGCGCTCACTGTCAACAAACTGGAGCCACGAGCGGCTGCAACCGCCTGCGCTGCACCAACACCTACCACTTCACATGCGCACTGCAGGCACACTGCACCTTCTTCAAGGTAAATACACTGCAAAACTAAAACACTGCACCGTCTTCAAAGTGACACACACTGTTATGTAGCAGTTTTACAATAACACACGCACCTGCCTGCATCTCACTGTGTTTTTGTGTCCTCCAGGATAAGACGATGTTGTGTCACCTTCATAAGCCCAGGACAGTTCCTCTCAGCGGGGACAGATCTTCCAGCGGTTCCCCTTCCTCCACTCCAGGGCTGACCCCTGACCCCGCTGCGATGGTGGTCTCTGACCCGTACGACTCGGAGCTACGGTGCTTTGCCGTATTCCGGCGTGTGTATGTGCAGCGGGATGAGGCGCGGCAGATCGCTGCTGTGGTGCAACGCGGCGAGCGGCAGCACACCTTCCGAGTCGGCAGCCTGCTATTCCGCGCCGTCGGAAGGCTCCTCCCTCAGCAGATGAAGGCCTTCCACGATCAGACTGCCATCTTCCCTGTTGGTTACCATGCCAACCGCTTCTACTGGAGCATGCGCCACAGCAGCAGGTAAAGTGTGACGAATGGATGAGGACACTGTAGAACATGGAGCATCAGCTGGCTCTTTAATGATTCATAATCCTGCTCCTCAGACGCTGTAAGTACATGTGCTACATCGAGGACCACGACGGTCAGCCGCTGTTTAAAGTCAAGGTGGTGGAGAAAGGACACGATGACCTCATCCTGACCGGACCGACCCCTAAAGGTAAATATCGACAGGTGTTTCCAAACAGGAAGTGGCAGCTGTGACTGTTGCATCAGATCAAATTGTTAGTGTCATGATCGTGTTTAAACCATAATGTTATTACATTCATTCTTTATGCATCAGAAAATCAAGACCTCTGTCTTCTACCTCATTATTATGTTTCGTTACGTGCAGTGAAAAATATGTTGATAACACACGGTGGCGCCAGAGGGTCGAGAGAGGAGCAGAGAAAATGTTCGTAGTTGAAAAATGGAGATCTAAGAAACATTTAGTTCATGATTCTGTATTTAGAATCTTTCACATTGAAACCCCCCAGACTGCTGGGACCCTGGGTGTGACACTGGTCAACTCTCCCTCTCTGCCAGAGCATCAGCTCAATGAAATGTACTGTAATCATTTTTATTGTATTTATAACAGAACATCTTTTAGGTGTAAATGGAGATCAGGATTTTACGGATATATAAACGCAATAAAATAAATGTTCAAACAAACCTGTTTAACATCAACAGGTCAGAGGTCATCACTGGATTATTAATCTGTATGAAGAAGAAGAAAATAGAAGAACTGAATTGCAGTGAACAGACTTGTGTTTGTGTGTTTGTGTGTTTGTGTGTTTGTCTGCAGCTGTGTGGGATCAGATCTTGGATCCAGTGTCTCAGATGAGATCGTCCAGTGGAACCCTGAAGCTGTTTCCTGCTTATCTGAAAGGAGAAGATCTGTTCGGCTTAACTACGTCTGCAGTGATCAGGATCATAGAGTCTGTATGTTACACACTCACACACACACACACACACACACACACACACACACACACACACACTCACACTCACACTCACACACACACACACACTCTGTATGTCCACAAGTGAAGACGCAGACTCACTCTCTCTCTCTGTGCGTGTGTGTGTGTGTGTGTGTGTAGTTACCAGGTGTGGAGGCCTGTGGACGTTACCACTTTCGTTACGGCAGGAACCCTCTCATGGAGTGGCCCCTGGCCTTCAACCCCTCAGGCTCCGCCCGCTCTGAGCCTAAAGCCTCCCAGGCAAAGAGGTAATCTGATTACATCTGCAGCCATGAGTCAATTAATAGATTGGATCACTAATTGTCAATGGTTTTGATAATTGATTAACAGTTTTAAGAGGACGTTTGTTTTGTTTTTGGGTGTCACACATCTGTGTTGTGTTCTGTAACTGGAACGTGTAAACTCCCAGCCTCCTCTGAACACCTCACGTCAGGTGGTTTACGTTGTGTGTGTGCGACAGACTGTACCTGCTGACCAGCATCGCTCCCAGGTGTCAGGGCTCAGTGGGCTCCATCGTGGGGCTCGTTCCTGGCGTCATCTCGCTGTCTCCAGGAGAATCTGTGGCCAGCACTCACCAGGGACGCCACTCGAAGTCGGCTCAGTACCGACGCATGAAGGCTGAGTGGAAGACCAACGTTTACCTGGCTCGCTCCCGCATCCAGGTGAGACACCTGCAGCTCCACCAGAACATGTGACTGATGACTGACGGACAGAACATTGACCCAGTGTGTGTGTGTGCAGGGTCTAGGTCTGTACGCTGCCAGAGACATTGAGAAATTCACCATGGTCATTGAGTACATCGGCACCATCATCAGGAGCGAAGTGGCCAATCGTAAGGAGAGACTGTACGAGTCCCAGGTAACACCCACATACGCATCATGTTTGTATTTCCATCTTAGTGAGGACATTGGCCCCTTACCCCCTAACCCTTACCCCCCTAACCCTTACCCCCCTAACCCTTACCCCACCCTTACCCCCTAACCCTTACCCCCCCTAACCCTTACCCCCCTAACCCTTACCCTAACCTTCATCATACCACAATGCCCAACTCTAACCTAAACCTCATTGTCACCCTGAAACCAAGTCTCAACCCCTGAACAGTCCATTAAAGGTCAGAAAGTGAGATCCGGGCAAAATGTCCTCATTAAGAAATCTGTACAAGAACACACACACACACACACACACACACTTACTGACACACACTGATGTTTTCTCTGTGTGTGTGTGTGTGTGTCTAGAACCGTGGTGTGTACATGTTTCGGATTGACAACGACTACGTGATCGACGCCACCATCACAGGAGGACCTGCCAGGTGAGTCCTCGGACTGGTTCAGACTGGTTTTTAATGTGCCGTCAGGTCAAAGGTCACCTGGTTAGTTGTATAATGGCTCAATCAAAGATATGTTCTCACCGACGAGCAGCAGGTGAGGATTAAAGCCAGAGGATACGAAACCTGTCAGCTGTTGGTTGTTTTATTGTGAAAGTCTACCATCGATTCACATCCTGTCAGTACAGACAAACATCACCATGGAGACAAACAGACGGGGGTTAAAACAATGTATTAATAATGTATTATGTTTTGATAGCAACAAGCTAGCTTAGCACTGTGTCACTGAGGAAACAGTGACACCTGCAGGAGAACAGATGCTACGACAACTCACTGATACTTGAACACACAAACATGACCGCATGCAGCATGTGTGTTTGACCTCGGGTCGCAGGTCACATGTTAACAGGTCTGATGATCGCAGAGAGGGCGGGGCTGTTTGTGCTTGATCTGTGATTGACAGGTACATCAACCACTCATGTTCTTGATCTCTGATTGACAGGTACATCAACCACTCGTGTGGTCCTAACTGCATCACAGAGGTGGTGACAGTGGAGAAGGAGAACAAGATCATCATCAGCTCCTGTCGACGCATCCAGAGAGGAGAAGAGGTAATCAAGCAACAACTAATCCATTTAATCCATTATAATCTATTATTAAAATAGTTGGTAACTAATTTAGTCATCAATTAGTCTGGTCTGATATAATTCACACACTGGGGCACTGTCTCCTGGGGGGGGGGGGCTGTAAACCAGCCAATCCCGTGCCTTGAGTAGTTCACCTGAAGGTGCCGTCCTCTGGAGACAAACATGCTCTCGACTCAGCGGAGACGAGTCGTCAAGTGTGAGAACAGACTGTGAGCGAGAGACAGACAGAGACAGACTGAGACAGAGACAGACTGTGAGCGAGAGACAGACTGAGCGAGAGACAGACTGAGCGAGAGACAGACTGTGAGCGAGAGACAGACAGAGACAGACTGAGCGAGAGACAGACAGAGACAGACTGAGCGAGAGACAGACTGAGCGAGAGACAGACTGTGAGCGAGAGACAGACAGAGACAGACTGAGACAGAGACAGACTGTGAGCGAGAGACAGACTGAGCGAGAGACAGACTGAGCGAGAGACAGACTGTGAGCGAGAGACAGACTGTGAGCGAGAGACAGACTGAGCGAGAGACAGACTGTGAGCGAGAGACAGACTGTGAGCGAGAGACAGACAGAGACAGACTGAGCGAGAGACAGACAGAGACAGACTGAGCGAGAGACAGACTGAGCGAGAGACAGACTGTGAGCGAGAGACAGACAGAGACAGACTGAGACAGAGACAGACTGTGAGCGAGAGACAGACAGAGACAGACAGACTGAGCGAGAGAGAGACTGAGCGAGAGACAGACTGAGACAGAGACAGAGACAGACTGTGAGCGAGAGACAGACTGTGAGCCAGAGACAGACTGAGACAGAGACAGACTGTGAGCGAGAGACAGACTGTGAGCCAGAGACAGACTGAGACAGAGACAGACTGTGAGCGAGAGACAGACAGAGACAGACTGAGCGAGAGACAGACTGTGAGCGAGAGACAGACTGTGAGCGAGAGACAGACTGAGCGAGAGACAGACTGTGAGCGAGAGACAGACAGAGACAGACTGTGAGCGAGAGACAGACTGTGAGCGAGAGACAGACTGAGCGAGAGACAGACTGTGAGCGAGAGACAGACAGAGACAGACTGTGAGCGAGAGACAGACTGTGAGCGAGAGACAGACTGTGAGCGAGAGACAGACTGTGAGCGAGAGACAGACTGTGAGCGGGAGACAGACTGTGAGCGAGAGACAGACTGAGACAGAGACAGACAGAGACAGACTGTGAGCGAGAGACAGACTGTGAGCGAGAGACAGACTGAGCCAGAGACAGACTGAGCCAGAGACAGACAGACAGACAGAGACAGACTGAGACAGAGACAGACTGTGAGCGAGAGACAGACTGTGAGCGAGAGACAGACTGTGAGCGAGAGACAGACTGAGCGAGAGACAGACTGTGAGCGAGAGACAGACAGACAGACTGAGACAGAGACAGACTGAGACAGACTGTGAGTGAGAGACAGAGACAGAGACAGACTGAGACAGAGACACTGTGAGCAGAATTCAGAATTAATTTAACAATATCAACAACATCATTTTGACTAGTATTCATTTTTATATACGATACACATAACATCATACTGACCTGTCAAAACCATATTAATACTGTTATTACATAGTAACATTCAAAGTACTTTTGTCATTCACGTGTGATTTCTCATGATAAATATCTTCAGTTCAGTTTATATTACTTATATTTATATTTTAGAGTATTTTGAACTATAGAATAATAAAATAACAGCATTGTACAAGAAGACCAAGTTTCTTTTTTAATAAACTGCTGGAAATGTAGCTGTTTTCTATGAATCTAATTAATAATCGATTCATCGGAAAAATAATCGTTATTTGCAGCCAATCAAGTGTTTCATTTATTTCTCAATGTTGATAAACTTTGCGTCTTAACTGTCAACGAACTGATTATATTGATGAATGTTTATTATTGATTCTTCGTCTCAGTTGTCGTACGACTACAAGTTCGACCTGGAGGACGATCAACACAAGATCCCGTGTCACTGTGGAGCCGTCAACTGCAGCAAGTGGATGAACTGAGCACACACACACACACACACACACACACACACACACACACACACACACACACACACACACACACACACACACACACACACACACACACACACACACACACACACCCTGGCAGCTCTCTCATCTTGGTGCTGAAACTGGATGTTAATGGCCCACCTCTGTAGGTGGAGCTTAACTTCATATCAGAAGACTTTCATAATAAAACTGATCGAGTTTTGATCAGAGAACTAATGTTGATGGGGGAGGGGGCGGGGCTGTATATCAGGGCAGCTGAGGGGGCGTGGCTAACGAAGGGGCTGGTCCTCTGTTTGTATATTTTGTAAAAAGTGGTGTAAAAATGTGAGTCACTGAAATAAGAGAATGTTTTGTCAAAGGGAAGTTTATCAATAAAGTTGCACTTAAAAAAACACAAAACAATAAAAAAACAGAAACTTGATTCCACAAGTACCCCCCCCCCCACACACACCCTGTTTTTTACATGTCCTGTAAAATAAGAGCTTGTTGTTTTTATTTTTTTATTTTTTTTTATTTATTAATGAAGCGATTTTCTAAATCCACGGTGAGTTCAAGGTCCGAGTCGCAGCGTGTAAATATCTGGACCATAAATTAAGACAAAGTATAGAGATCACTCCACCGAGTGCGACCGTAACATCTTCATCTTCATCTTCATCTTCATCACCACCGCTTAACCCTCGCTCTCCTTTTCCACTGGAGCCGGTTCCTGCCGTCGGATTGGTCAGCGACTGAAGAGCGTCGGGCAGTTTTCACCGTGGCCTTCGTCTTTTTCATTTTAATGAGTTTTGTCTGTTTACGTCCAAAGATAAAACAGGAAACATCAAACACCGGATCAAACCTCGTTGTACACGCAGGAGGGAAAACTGAGGGACGATGTTTCTGTTTGTTTTGGGGCAAAATGTTGAAATACTGATTTAGAATCATCTACAGAAAATAAAATATTTTACATCATGAAGAATCAAAACAAAAGAAATTCTCTTGATTTCTTTGTGTGACTTGGTCGAGCTTTGAAGATTCAGGTCGAATCAATCAGTCTCATTTCATTAGTCTCATCTTCCCAGGTTGTCTCCTCGATGTTCACAAGGAGCAACTTCCTCTGTTCTTCACTCAACAAGTCAAACCACAGAGAAACGTTCTGAGCAGTGAGTGAAGCTCAGAGTCACAGCCTGAATCCTGGGAGCTCAGGGCTCGAGTGGGGATAAGGTACGATGAGCTCTTTAAGGTTCGATGCTGCCATATTATTAATGTAGGTGAGGAGGAGGGTTCTAAACTCTAAATGTAACAGGAAGTCAGTGTAGTGAAGCTAACACAGGAGACATGTGGTCTCTGGTCCTGGTTCTCTGGTCCTGGTTCTCTGGTCCTGGTTCTCTCAGGACACGTGCTGCAGCATTTAGGACAAGCTGCAGAGTCTTTAACGACTTCCTGCTGGAGCCGGATGATAAGGAATTACAATAATCACGTCTGGATGGAACAAAGGCCTGGACTCGTTCTTCTGCATCTGTCTGAGACATGATGTTTGAGATGTTACAACCAGTGAAGAAGGCGGTCCTGGAAATTAGTTTTTAAGTGAGAATCAAAGGACAAAGCGGGATCAAAGAGGACCCCCCCACTGGAGGTGAGGACGGTGTCATGAGCAGCTCTATCATTAGATGATGTGTCTCTAAGTTGTTTATTGCCGAGTATCAGAACCTCTGTTTTATCTGAGTTTAATAAGAAACCTGCGGGTCATCCAGGTTTTTATGTCCTTGAAACATGAAGTTTAGTTAATTGATGACACTGTTCTGGTTTTATTGACAAGTATAACTAGGTGTCTTCATAATATTTCCTAGTGGAAGCAATATATGATAATAAAAATTAAATTTGATGATCAACAGTGTTGAATGCTGAACTGATATCTAAGAATTGAATGAATTATTTTTGCAACAGTTTGATCCAAGCTTCTCTTCATTTTTCTATTTTCTCCTCAATGAGCATCGGGACTGAAGCTGAAGCTTTTATCCAAAGCGAATTAGAATAAGTGCAAACCTTCAAAAAGTCAAACTACAAAGTGCTACGTGTAAGATATGAAGAAGATATAAACTCCAGAGTAGACGATGGTTATTGATCATCTTCTTATCCAAGCTTTAGTCTGGAGGAAGATGTGTGGACTTCCTGTCCTCATGTCAATGTCCTGATTGGCCGATGGAGAGCACAGTGGACGGGCTGGGGTGTGAGGTTGGACCATGTCCTGGATGTAGACTGGACCCGATCCGTTCACAGCACGGTACCAAGTACTAGAGACTTAAAGGGAACAGCCACTGGTAACCAGTGAAGGGAGCGGAGGAGTGGAGTGAACTCAGGTTAAAGACCAGTGGAGCTGCTGCTTCCTGGATGAGCTGCAGAGGTCGGAGGGCAGCAGCAGGTAGACCTGCCAGGAGGGGGGGGGGGGCAGTAGTCTAGGTGTGAGATGACCAGAGCTTGGACCAGAGCTTGGACCAGAACCTGGACCAGAACCTGGACCAGAGTCTGGACCAGAGCTTGGACCAGAGCTTGGACCAGAGCCTGGACCAGAGCTTGGACCAGGACCTGCGCCGCCCTCTGAGTGAGAAGGGGGCGTGTTCTCCTGATGTTGTGCAGCATGAATCTACAGGAACGTGTTGTTGCTGTGAGTGTCACACCTCCCAGCAGTCTGGGGGGGGGGCTACCACGGAGCTGTCAGAGGTCATAGGTCACGGGTGGGAGGAGCTTTTCCCTGGAAGGAAAAGTAGTTCGGTCTTTAAAAAGGTTGATTTTCGACTAAATAAAAATAATCTAGGAAATCAAACCTAGTTATTTCAAATGAAATAGTGATTAACAATGTGAAGTCAGTTTGGTTTATTCATATTAACCGAGTCGTTAATGACTTTTCTTGATGTTCGTGTTTGAGCTTTGAATCAGTTTCACTTGTGCTTTTATTGTGAAGTGTCTGACCGGAAGCGCCACCTGCTAGCTCCGTTAGCTTGTTAGCTGTTGCGACTTTCCGTGGAACTTCGCCAGAGCATGATTGAACAAGGACAAATGTTGGTTTGTTATATGTAATACCAAAAAAATTGTATAGACGCTGACATATAGAAAATGTCGTCTGAGGAAAACGAGTCACGTGTCCAGAAAATAGATTCAGAAAAAACGCTACATGTGGAAATTATTGCAAGTTTAGTGTCTTTGAAAACCAAATTCAGCAAAGAGAAGTTCATCTCATCCAACAATTAGTTTTCATCTAACATATTTTCATGCAC
>VCHM03000030.1:150000-157500 GCA_006182925.3 Reinhardtius hippoglossoides
CACACACACACACACACACACACACACACACACACACACACACACACACACACACACACACACACTTTAAAATCAGTCTGCAGATAAAATATAACCTGACTCACTGGCTCCACCTTGTGGAACACCCTTGTTATTCCAGACAGATCTTGCTGTGTGTTATACTTGTGTGAAGTCATGTGACCTTTAACCTTGTGACTGTAACAGCTGTGTGGCGCTGGCGTGCTGACCTGTGAGCGATGGCTGGTTTGGGTCCCTCTCCTTTCTGGCGGGGGACGTCCTCGTGGAGGTACGACAGGCCGCACGCCATGGACTCTGCGACGTGACACAGCTCGGACCAGCTGAGCACGTTTCCCTTCAGGAAGTCGCACAGCGAGCCCTGAGGAGACAACGTTCAGAACTCAACGCGTGTCGGATGGAAAATATTTAACCTCTGATTTAACATGAGTCGTTGAAAACATCAAACAAAACCACGTAGATTCAGGCTCCACCCCATTTCACCCCTTAGCCCCTCCCCTCCGTGTTCACGTGTAGCGTGTCCCGATACGCGTTGGGATAAAGGGGGAGGGGCCAAGTGTTCGAGCTGTACAGCCCTTCAAACAGAGGGGTAGGAGAATTTCCCAGAATGCCTTGCGACTCAGAGGGTGAGATGGGATTTTGCCTTTAATGTTAAAGAAGTTTACAAACCAGTCGATTCAAACTCAACGTTACCGACTCGCCACTGAGGAGTTTTACATTTTAGTTTCTGTTACGATGAAAAATCTTCATCATCATCATCTTCACTCAGATGCATTCAAAGACTCTGACATCACAGTCTGATCTCTGCAGCCAATCAAACGTCTCTGATGACGATTTGAAAACTGATGAAACCAAACGAGTCGATACTCTTCATCCCCCTCTCCCGGCCTCCTCCTCCTCACCCTCTCGTGGAACTCAGTGATGAGCCACAGCTCGGCCTCCAGGTGACTCCCTCGGTTTTCTGAGGCGATGAACCTCAGGAGGTTTTCATGTCTCATTCCTGGTGTCGTGAACACGTCTCTCTCGTTCTCCCACGACTCCTTATTCTGTCGGGGGGGGGGGGGGGGGGGGGAGGAGAAGACATTATAAAAAAGTGAAAACAGAAACACGCCAAGAAACAAACGGCGAGAATAAAAAACTCTGCGTCGTACCTGGATGGGGAAGATCTTGACGGCCACGTGTTCTTTCATCATCTGGGCCTTCCATACGCAGCCGAAGCGCCCCCTGGCCTTCACCTCCAGTAACTGCAGAGGCTTGAGACCCAGCAGGGGGGAAGCAGGAGGAGGTCCTGGGTCCTGAGGAGAGGGGGGGGGGTGCAGCCTGATCAATAATCTGATGATCAGAGACGACGATTCTGTTTAAACGTGTGAATGAACAAATAAATAAACAGTAAATATCTTGAGGCTGTTTGTTCTGGAACAAAGTAAATTCAGACTGATCGTTACAGCGCCACCTGAAGTATATCAGAAGAATAACACAAGTGGGTGAGATAAAGAGATAAAACCAGGAAGTGAAGACAAACAAAATCCCCAAAAATGATTCTAAATTCTGAATCTTTAGAAGAAGATGTGGTTTTATTGGAACAGATATAAAACATCTGAACAAAGCGTTCGTACGATTCTGCTCAAGTTTATTTTCTGTGATTTTACTGTTGACACAAAGTCAAATAGCTGCAATTGCACCAAACGGCCACACGGGCGCACCATGGTTTCAAGATCCACTGAGTGTGAGAGACAGAATGTGTGTGTCTGAGTGTGTGTGTGTGTGTGTGTGTGTGTGTCTGAGTGTGTGTGTGTCTGAGTGTGTGTGTGTCTGAGTGTGTGTGTGTGTACCTCAGTAATGTCCACGTGTCCGTACGGAGGTTTGCGATGTCTGTACATCCAGACGGCCGTGAGCAGAGTGACAGACAACATGGTGACAGGCAGGAGGCAGTAAATCATCACGTTTAACACGCCAACGCTGGGGGGCGGGGCTTTGATCACTGACACACACACACACACACACACACACACACACACACACACAGTAGATTAATTAATGAGGGTGGAGCTGAAATGTGACACAGGAACCAGAAACACGTGACATCAAGTCAGACTCACGTGGTCCGATGGCGTCTGGCAGGTGAGTGAACTTCTCGTTACAGAAGTTTCCTTCGCAGCAGCAGAAGAAAACCTGCGGACTCTCCTCCGTCGCCACACACTCCTGTCTGACAGACGCACACAGGAAGTGAACAACTGTTTGTTTTATCAGCTGTATCTACATTTTATTCATCATGAAGCATCTCTGTGGCTGTCGTGTGTTTGTGTTTCATTACTATTAAAAACTGTATGACCTTTGACCTTCAGGGTCTTAACTCTGGCTCAGTGGCGCCCTCATCTGTGCAGAAGTGTGTGTTTGTACCGGTCGTAGCAGTTGAAGTCGTCCAGCCAGCAGCCCTTCCTCACCGGCTCGATGGATCCAGAGTTGTTCCTCCAGGAGGCGTAGCAGTGCGAGCGTTTGTCCTTCTCGCCCTCGCAGCGCTCCACTCCGCTCTGATTGGTCTTCTCAATCTCGAAGTTGACGTTGTAGTAGAGACACTCCAGGATGTCGTTGTCCTCATGGCTCAGTCCTGCAGCACACAGACACAGGATTCAATGTTTCAGTGATCCAGGGGGCGCTGTCTGCTAACCCTAACCCCCACTGGGGTTTCATTAACAGTTATTACAAACACACACTCGCCTGAAAGATTCAAAGTTAGAGGTCAACGTGGACGCTAACGCTCGCTGGTCAATACTCCCTCCTCAAATAACTCAGTACTCCTTCATCATCACCATCATCATCATCATCACCACCACCATCACCACCATCATCACCACCATCATCACCACCACCATCACCATCACCACCACCATCACCACCATCACCACCATCATCATCACCATCACCATCATCACCACCATCATCACCACATCATCACCACCACCACCATCACCACCATCATCACCACCACCATCACCATCACCACCACTATCACCACCATCACCATCATCATCATCATCACCACCACCATCACCACCATCATCACCACCATCATCACCACCACCATCACCATCACCACCACATCACCACCATCACCACCATCATCATCATCACCACCACCATCACCACCATCATCACCACCATCATCACCACCATCATCACCATCACGACCACCATCACCACCATCACCACCATCACCATCACGACCACCACCACCATCACCACCATCACCATCACCATCACGACCACCACCACCATCATCACCACCATCATCACCACCACTATCACCACCATCACGACCACCATCACCATCATCACCACCATCACCATCATCACCATCATCACCACCATCACCATCACCATCACCACCATCACCATCATCACCACCACCACCACCATCACCACCCACCACCATCATCACCATCACCACCATCACCATCATCACCACCATCATCACCACCACCACCACCATCATCACCATCACCATCACCACCACCATCACCATCACCACCACCATCACCACCATCACCATCACCATCACCACCATCACCATCACCATCACCATCATCACCACCATCACCACCATCCACCATCATCACCATCACCACCACCACACACCATCACCATCACCATCACCACCATCACCATCACCATCACCATCACATCACCATCACCCACCATCACCATCACCACCACCATCACCACCATCACCATCACCATCACCACCATCACCATCACCATCACCATCATCACCACCATCACCACCATCACCATCACCATCACCACCATCACCATCACCATCATCACCACCATCACCATCATCACTCAACAATAAAGTTTTATTCTGACGTTTGTGACTTTACTTCATTAACTCATATTCTTTTAAAAACAGGAAGAAGAAAACAAATCAAGAAAGAAAATAGAAGATATACAAAGTAAACAAAGTACTGGAGTAAATACAGGAAGTGAAAGAGTAAATACAGGAAGTGAAAGAGTAAATACAGGAAGTAAAGTGTGGATTTCAGATTCAGAAGAAAGTGATGGAGATGGTTTCATAGCGTTCACTGTCACAGATGTTACAACCAAGCTGTGCCCCCCCCCCCCACCACACACAGTAGTAATCTAATTATAACAACCACTGACCAACTAATTAATCAGCTAACCAACCAAATAATTAACTATAACCAACACTACCCACTGACCAACTAACTAACTTGTGTGACCCTGTGATGTCAGAGCTTGATCCACCATCAGTTCAGAGTCTGAACCAGTATTCTGAAGCCCCACCTTGGTCACCATGGAGACCAGAGCGCTAACGGACCAGACTACGTGTGTCTCACACACACACACACACACACACACACACACACACACACACACACACACACACACACACACACACACACACACACACACACACACACACACACACACACACACACACACACACACGAGAACAGCTGCCCCATATGGCAGCCAGCGTTTCCATGGTGACGGCTGTATGGCAGGCGTGAGCCAGAGAGACACAATGAAGGTGGAGAGGTCAAACCGTCTCTCTCACACACACACACACACACACACCATCGAGCAGACATCAAGAAGAACAAAGAAGTTTCCATCAGTTCCATATTTACATTTCTCTGCTGCATCGACATTAAATCTGATTAATCCCCCAAAAAGTTTTCTATCAGCTCCTTGTTTGAACAGCAAAATGTCAGAATCATCCAAAACACGTGTCCATTATAATCATGGGATTTGGTGACATTTCAGTCGACATGTGGACGAGCGCACGCACACGTACGAAACCTGAAGATCCTAACCCTAACCCTCCTGCAAGATATCAAGTGACATCTAGTGGTGAAGTTACATATTACAACTGAACCCTGAGGACACGAGAACTCAGACCTGAGCTCCAGGTGGAATCCAGAGAATCGTCTCCAGAGCTTCTCCAGAGTTTGTTTCACAGCTGAACAACACAGCAGCAGGTTTCACAGACTCGTTCACACAGCATCAGGTCCTCCTCCTGGTTCAGGTGAGAGGGGGGGGGGGGGGCAGCCGGGTGCAGCAGACAGAGACAGGAAGTGACCTGTCACCTCTGCTGCAGAGGTCATGTGATCATGTTGACATCACCTGACACCTTCAGCTCTGATCACCACGAACTCTCTTCACATCTTCGTCTGTGTCTTCATCGTGTGTCAGCTCTTCTTCACCAGAGGTTTGTTTTAGTTTCTTCATGTTTGTGTCCCGTGTTAGAAGCTCCTCCCCCCTCAGTGAATCAGTGAGGATCCTCTGCTGTGTTCACTCTGATCCTGGATCTAGACTTTATACAGGAGCTCAGGAGGAGGAAGACAAACTGAGTGTGATCCTCCAGAGAAGATCCAGAGAACTGAGGATGCTGCAAATGAACTGTTTTCAGACATGAACTCTGTAAAATATTTATCTGAACATCTCCTGGAGTTTGAGTTTCACATGTGAAGAAGCAGCAGGAGATTGTCCAGGTCAGAACCATGTCAGGAGTTCAGGGTTAATATTCCTGATGACAGCAGCAGAGTTAAAGCTGCTCTCCTCAGTCTGGAGGTTCAGTGTGTTCTCATGACCTTTGACCTCGTCTGTTTTATAAACAGTGACGCTGCAGCTTTGTTATTTAAAGAATCACGATTTAGTCCGACTGTGAGAAAAGACTCAAACTCACACATTAACACTGTCTGTGTGTGTGTGTGTGTGTGTGTGTGTGTGTGTGTGTGTGTGTGTGTGTGTCCTCCTGTTTCCATGATGATATGGACACAGACGTGCACAAACCACAAATGCAAATCACTCAAAGTGTGTGTCTGCGTGTGCGACATTATCATGCAAAATGACCACATTCAAATTATTAAGAAGCTTTGTGT
The DNA here is from genome assembly GCA_006182925.3 of Reinhardtius hippoglossoides. Taxonomy (NCBI): domain Eukaryota; kingdom Metazoa; phylum Chordata; class Actinopteri; order Pleuronectiformes; family Pleuronectidae; genus Reinhardtius; species Reinhardtius hippoglossoides. The sequence continues at coordinate 155,922 of VCHM03000030.1, forward strand.
GATCCAGACATGAGGGTCAGGGGTCACGCACACACACATCTGGTAGGCAAAGTTGTGTGCACGCATATGTTACTGAGATCATAGGGAAACACATGATATGCAAAGCCATGGGAACCACACACACACACACACACACACACACACACACACACACACACACACACACACACACACACACACACACACACACACACACACACACACACACACACACACACACACACACACACACACACACACACACACGGTTACAAATGCATCATGGGAGTCGCAAGACACAAACCACTGCTCTGAAAACAACACTGACTTCCACTGAGTGTCAGAAATAATCTCCGCCCACACTAACACACATTAAAACACAAGTCACATGACCATTCACCTACACTGGTCATGTGATGTAAACAGGAAGTAGATCATCTCCTCTGCAGCTGGTTGCTTAGTAACAGAAACTCCTCTGTAGGAGGAGCAGTGATGGTGAAGAGTCAGAGCAGGGACGACGAGGTGGAAGTGTTACTGACAGGAAGTGTTACTGACAGGAAGTGTTAGAAACAGGAAGTTCACCGCTGGTCGTCGAGTCATGTGACTGATGAGAACCAATCAGGAAGAGAACGTGGGCGTCATCGTTTAAAGTCTCAGTTTCTGTTCAGACTCAAACAGAGTTTTCAAACTGAAACGAGACCAGTTCACACAAGTCTCAGATTCAGAGGCTGGAAAACTCCACCAGGCGTCACCATAGCAACAGGGATGCTTTAAAACATAGTAGTGTGACCGTCAGCCCTTTACTCCGCCTCTCAGACAAGAGACACACAATAGATGTGACCTCTCAGACTCTGGGCCTCATCGTCTCTGAATAACAAAGAGTCCTTCTCCACTCGTCTGTCTTTGTGTCGCTCTGGACTCCAGACGTCCTCACGTCCTCCTACTCTTAATATCAGTTTGGAGGATTTCAGGTCAAACATCGCATGAAGACATTAAGCTGCAGAAATGAACCTGTGACACTACCTGTCCATCAAAGGTTGTTATCAGGGTCTCTGGTTCTGCTCTACACACAAACATCTCCCTGCTCTGGACCCTGGTCAGTCTCTCTCATCAAACAACTGAATTCTACATCTCTCTCTCTCTGAGTCCATGTGAGGACACAGCAGGACGATGTGTGGAAGCTTCCCAGAGAGCGAGTGGACGTGTGGACGAGGTTTCTAACACGTGACGGACGTGAAACTGGAAGAACACAAACATCTCAGGATGAAGAAGAGGAGCCGGACACGTAGAAGACGAAGACGTCCACTTGGAAACACGAGGAGGTTCCAGATCTTCTGGTGCTGAGGGCCGACGCCGGTGTGGACGAGCTGTAAACAACAACACTGATCTTTCCACAGCAGAGTTTATACGTCATGTCCGGCCTCCTGCTGCTCTACAGGCTCCGCCCCTGCTGCTCCACAGGCTCCGCCCCTGCTGCTCTACAGGCTCCGCCCCTCACCTGGATGTCCCCACATGTTCCTGTTGGTGTGAACGAGTCGGACCCGACAACCTGCTGCTGCTCCACAGACACTCACTACACATCATTTGTGAAAACATCTTC
>VCHM03000030.1:162500-181544 GCA_006182925.3 Reinhardtius hippoglossoides
AGCAGGACTGTGCATGTGAAGCAGGACGACGCAGCGGGATGGTGCTGCGGCGGAGACATGGCGAGCTGCATGCAGAGCTGCATGGCGAGCTGCATGGCGAGCTGCATGGCGAGCTGCATGGCGAGCTGCATGGCGAGCTGCATGGCGAGCTGCATGCAGAGCTGCATGGCGAGCTGCATGCAGAGCTGCATGGCGAGCTGCATGGCGAGCTGCATGCAGAGCTGCATGGCGAGCTGCATGGCGAGCTGCATGGCGAGCTGCATGGCGAGCTGCATGCAGAGCTGCATGGCGAGCTGCATGGCGAGCTGCATGGCGAGCTGCATGGCGAGCTGCATGCAGAGCTGCATGCAGAGCGACGGCCTCCTGCTGCGAGCACAAACACAGAGCAGCAATATTCAAGTGCTGATGTTTGTAATGGAGCTGTTACACATGGAACCTCTACTGTGGATATTATCCAACATTATCAATATTCTGATTGATCAAGTCTTCAGCCTCCTGATCCAACTCATACACTTCATTAAGAAGCTGCAACGTGTCAGAGATCAGCTGGAGAACCTAGCATTTAGCAGCTAAAGAGGTGGAGGACGTGAACCATCGCACTGATCTGTAACCGATGGAGGTGCAGCAAAGAGAAATAATAATAATTCTTCAGTGTGAATGAACTTCACTCATTATGAGATTTATGAGTCAGACTCATATCTGGTGTTTATCTCTGTCCTTGGTTCCTCATGGTTAAAGATCATTTTCTTCTCCAAGTGGCTTCAGAGCGGCACAGCAGCTTTTATCTCGACTGCACTTTACACCATGATGATGAAGACGGAGATGATGATGATGATGATGATGATGATGATGAGTATGATTAGGGTGGGGGGGGTTACGTCCATCCGTAGTTTCCTCCGCTACGAGGGTACCAAACAAGGAACCAATCAGAGAGATCGATCCATCACAAAGACCCGTAAGAGTGATGTCAAACCAATAAGGCTGCACATGAACACAACGCTGCAGTGCATTCTGGGAGATCAAACACACCTTAAGTGTCAATCAAGCTCACCTCACTGTTCATTTATCTTCATTGAGCTGCTACATTGACCCCGCCCTCCTCTGGGAGACATTTCCTGTCTTTATTGCGTGCGTCTGTTAAAGCGTGTGATTGGTGGATGAATCCCCAAGTTCAGACCGCCTCCCTCCATTTCTACACCCCCCACCACCGATGTTCAATTAGCAACAGACCTAATTGAACAAATGAACACAGGGTTTAATTGAGGAAATTAACTGTGTCCTAATTGACCAAATTAGCCGGTGACTCGTCAGGCTGCAGACTGTCGACCGGGCTTGTGTGTGTGTGTGTGTGTGTGTGTGTGTGTGTGTGTGTGAGTGTGAGTGTGTGTGTGTGTGTGTGTGTGTGTGTGAGGTGTGTGTGTGTGTGTGTGTGTGTGTGTGTGTGTGTGTGTGTGTGTGTGTGTGTGTGTGTGTGTGTGTGTGTGTGTGTGTGTGTGTGTGTGTGTGTGTGTGTGTGTGTGTGTGTGTGTGTGTGTGTGTGTGTGTGTGTGTGTGTGTCAGATTGAGCAAAAGGCAGCGACTGGTTGTTGCTAGGCACCAGAATCCTCCTGTCTCCGGGCTCTCTCTCATTAAGCTGTAGCTCCATGAGGTCTGATGGACTCTGTAGGAACACAGCAGACGGCTGAAGGACACAGGACGACAGCTGAGACATGGCCGGACACACAGGAGGCCTGTTTTTGAAGTAAAGATAATAAATAATAATCTCTGACATTTCTCATATGGAAGTGACAATCAATCAGATTTTATTTGTATAGTCAATATTCCCAGTTCAGTCAGACAACTCACGTTCAAACATTTATTGCAGCATTACAACAGGTTTAGTGTTTGGCGTCTAGGCTCCAACTTAATCACTCCCCCATATGATTACACAGGAATGATGGGAGGAGCAAATACTTGTAACGCCCCGTTGGAGCCTACAGGTGGATGCTGGGGGGGGGGGGGGGGGCTGAAGCAACTGGTAGCATCAAATAAAGGATTTGATCTGTACCAGATATTAACAGGAACCCTGGTGAACTCCATTCTTCTCCTACCACCACTTAACTCGTGGACACGGGGGACGGCTCGGTGCCTGGACCCAGCGTCCTCGTCTCATGTCCTCTGTCATTCTGACACTGGTTGGGCCAATCACAATCATGCATCACAAATGGGGCGTGTTTGATATTATGGGCACAGAGGTGGCTCAGAGAGAACCTTCACCAGACACACACAGAGGACACACACAGAGACACACACATAGACACACACAGACACACACACATAGATGACCGGAGAGGACACAAAGCTGAACGGTGAAACCTGTAAAGGTTGCGTGTCGGACAATTTAAGTTGAGTTGTGTGAATTTATTTTTGCTCACGTATGTGGGGGAGAAAATAAAATGCTTTTCTCTCTGTTGTGGTAAGAGCCCGGTGGCATCATCATGTGGTTGGGGCCTGGTGTTGCCAGGTTGGTGCCGTAACAGCTACCAATGCTCTACAAAATCAGTAAAACAGTCCAGGTCAAACTCTGGATCAACAATACTCACAAGAGAAATGATGCTGGAATGAAGGACACGAAGGTAGAAGACGATCTGACAACAAAGGAAGTGAAGAGCTGGGCTTTAAATACACGGAACCTAATTAGCAAAAGGAAGTGATTTAAAAAATAACAGCTCATCACAGGGAGCTGAAGCTACGATGTTCACACAGCAGGGGGCGCTGGGTGTGTCATCTCAGGACAGCTCAGAGCCCCTCCCACCCGTCAATGCTATACACCACACACACACACACACACACATGCGACTGCACACATGTGGCCCAGTCTCTGCAGTGTCCGTCTCCTCATATGAACCCATTCTCCTCTGCCGCATTACACACACACACACACGCACACGCACACGCACACGCACACGCACACGCACACACACACACACACGCACACGCACACGCACACGCACACGCACACGCACACGCAACACACACACACACACACACAACACAAACACACACAGGCTAACCTTTATCAACCTCTGGTCTATAATCTGATAACCCTACTCGTAGTAACAACTGAGGAGGAGGAGGAGGAGGAGGAGATGAGATGAGATGAGAGGAGAGGAGAGGAGAGGAGAGGAGAGAGGAGAGGAGAGGAGAGGAGAGGAGAGGAGAGGAGAGGAAAGGAAGAGGAGGAGAGAGGAAGAGGAGGAGAGAAGGAGAAGAGGAGGAGAGGAGAGGAGAGGAGATGAGATGAGATGAGATGAGGAGAGGAAGAGGAGGAGGAGGAGGAGGAGGAGGAGGAGGAGGAGGGAGGAGGAGGAGGAGGAGAGATGAGATGAGATGAGATGAGAGGAGAGGAGAGGAGAGGAGAGGAGAGGAGGAGGAGAGAGGAGGAGGAGAGGAGAGGAGAGGAGAGGAGAGGAGATGAGATGAGATGAGATGAGATGAGATGAGATGAGATGAGATGAGATGAGAGAGGAGAGGAGAGGAGAGAAGAGGAAGAGGAGGAGAGAGGAAGAGGAGGAGAGAGGAAGAGGAGGAGAGAAGGAGAAGAGGAGGAGAGAAATTAGAGAGAAACTAGGACTGAAAATCTGGAGACAAACTGAATTAAAACCTCCTCCTGAGCTGATGACCAGCAGGTGGAGCTGCTGTTAAACCACAGACTGTAAATAAAGATGGACGATATGACATCTCCCATAAAGTGAAGCCAAATTATAACCTGGGCTTTTAATATTTAAAAAATGTTAAATGATGAATCACAGGGAAGGATCCTTCATCCTTAATAATGAGCGTCGAGACTTCAGGTCATTTTCATTGTGCAATAACACATATTAATCATGAAGTGAGGAGTTCATCAGAGAATGGTCAGGTCTGATCCTTTAGCTTCTGTGGGGACACATGTTGGTGGGACACACTGATTTGGACTGTTTGTAGTTTTCCAATGAATCAGAACTTTTACAGCTGACGAGCAGACAAATACTTAAACTTTAAAAAACTTTATTTATACATGAAAAGTCCAAGTTTCCTCTTTCTTCTGTTGACTGATTCTACTGGTTCACAAACTGGTGCTAATCAGCCACCTGCACTAAACTAACTACACTGAACTAAACTTAATCTTTCAAATTCCTTGTTTTGACTGGTCAGTGATTTACTTTGTGAAAATGTTGATTTCCATCAGTAGATCTAATTGGCTGCTGTGGCTCAGGTGGGTCTCTGCTGCAGGACCCTCTCCTCCAATCGGGTGTATCGCTTCAACATGGGGGAGTAAACCTGGAACACAGACACGTCACGTTTATGTTGTTGATGTTTGTGATGTTCAGCGATGACAGAAAAACTTCAGCAGCACAAACTTTAAATCCTGTTTAGTCTGAAAAATACAAATCTGAATAGTTTGAACATTCATTGTTTTTGCAGAAGTTTTCTTTACATCATTATTTATTCACTGAGTCAAATCAACGTTTAACACCAACTTTTCCATAAGAAGAAAACCTTTTCCATCATTTTTCATTTGTTTTAGAATTATAGATTTTTATGTGTGAATTGAAAATGTGACTAAGAACATCTGGATGTAAAGAAACCTGACGTCTACGCTGAGTCACAGGAAGTTAGAGTTTATTCATTATAATGATTATGCTTCTTTTTGGACCCGTCCATGTTTAACACGGAGTTTCCTGAGAGAATTCAACACTTTACTTTCTGTCGCTGTTTCTTATTTAATATCCTGATTTTAAGTAGAGAGAATATTCATTCAGCAACATCTAGTCAGAGTGTGTGTGTGTGTGTGTGTGTGTGTGTGTGTGTGTGTGTGTGTGTGTGTGTGTGTGTGTACCTCCTGTGCAGCTGGGTGTGGCGTAGCGACCAGTTGTGGTTCAGGAGCGTTCTTCACCACATCAAAGAAGGAAACTCCAGATTCTGACACGAGACCTGAAAACACATCAGCCAATCACAGACGAGTCATGGTATCAGTAGTACCAGTACCAGTCGTAGTACCAGTACCAGCAGTACCAGTGTCTTACCATGAGCAGCTCTGTAGGCTGAACCCAGACAGGCGGAGTTGGACACATCGATGGTGAAGACCGGAGCGTTAAACACATCAGACAGAACCTGAGAGACGGAGAAATGAAAATGATTCTTCTTCTCTAATTCTGTCCCAGGTCTCGGTTAATGACTCAGTTAATTGGGGCGGCTGTGGCTGAGGGGTAGAGCGGTCATCCTCCGAACAGAGGGTTGGCAGTTCGATCCCAGTCTTACCCATCTTCATGCCCAAGTGTCCTTGGGCAAGATACTGAACCCTGAAGGCCCCTCATAGAAAAAGTGCTGCCCATAGATGCACTGTATGAATGTGTGTGAATGGCAATAAACTGTAAAGAGCTTTGAGTCATCAGGACTTGTAAATATAAATACTGAACATTTACTGAATCAAACAAAGTGAATGAGTCAGGATCTGAATCAATAAAACAGATGATGACAGTCAGAGAATCAGTTTCACAAACATCTGACACCTGATTATATTGAGTTTGATCCTCGTGGTGGGATTGACCTTCGACCTCCTGATGGTCGTCATGGGGAGAGGTCCAGAGGGGGGGGGAATAAAAAACCAAATGGTTCTCAGCTAATCGCTAAAAGTTCAACAGTGACATGTGTCTGGTCCAGATGTTTGTGAATGAACACTATCATCTACCTAAAGGATTAGCCTACAGGATTGGCCTACAGGATTGGCCTACAGGATTAGCCTACAGGATTGGCCTACAGGATTGGCCTACAGGATTAGCTACAGGATTGGCCTACAGGATTAGGCTACAGGATTGGCCTACAGGATTAGCCTACAGGATTAGCCTACAGGATTGGCCTACAGGATTAGCCTACAGGATTAGCCTACAGGATTGGCCTACAGGATTAGCCTACAGGATTGGCCTACAGGATTGGCCTACAGGATTAGGCTACAGGATTGGCCTACAGGATTAGCCTACAGGATTGGTCTACAGGATTAGCCTACAGGATTGGCCTACAGGATTAGCCTACAGGATTGGCCTACAGGATTAGCCTACAGGATTAGCCTACAGGATTAGCCTACAGGATTAGCCTACAGGATTGGGCTACAGGATTGGCCTACAGGATTAGCCTACAGGATTGGTCTACAGGATTAGCCTACAGGATTGGCCTACAGGATTAGCCTACAGGATTAGCCTACAGGATTGGCCTACAGGATTGGCCTACAGGATTAGCCTACAGGATTAGCCTACAGGATTGGCCTACAGGATTAGGCTACAGGATTGGCCTACAGGATTAGCCTACAGGATTGGTCTACAGGATTGGCCTACAGGAATAGCCTACAGGATTGGCCTACAGGATTAGCCTACAGGATTGGCCTACAGGATTGGCCTACAGGATTAGCCTACAGGATTAGCCTACAGGATTGGCCTACAGGATTAGGCTACAGGATTGGCCTACAGGATTAGCCTACAGGATTGGTCTACAGGATTAGCCTACAGGATTAGCCTACAGGATTAGCCTACAGGATTGGCCTACAGGATTGGCCTACAGGATTAGCCTACAGGATTGGCCTACAGGATTGGCCTACAGGATTGGCCTACAGGATTGGCCTACAGGATTGGCCTACAGGATTGGCCTACAGGATTGGCCTACAGGATTAGCCTACAGGATTGGCCTACAGGATTGGCCTACAGGATTAGCCTACAGGATTGGCCTACAGGATTGGCCTACAGGATATCTTCCAAACAACCCACTTAGGAAGGTCATATTTATTATTTTTTGCAATTTCTGTTAAAGGCTGAATGTACGAGTGTAAATATACAAAAGAGGCAGTTGTGCAACTTTATCTATTCAATGCACAATATGTAGTTCCAGTTCAACAATATGTTCTGCAGCACAATGTTTTTTACATATAGGCTTTGACTTGAATATGGCCATAAATATGAGTATTTCCTTGTATAAAAGTACTCCTGTGTAATACCAGTACTACCCAGAATGAAGCTGTGCAGCTCCTGCAAATATTACACAATAAATAACCCTTTTTAAACAAGGGAATGGATTCCGTCAACAGAAACGCTGGAGTGCTTTTATTTTGAAAAGGCATACAGAAAGCGTTGCAGCCATTTGTTTGTGACATAAATTCATCAGATAAACATTAAAACTCAGGTGAAAGATAATTTCCTCTGTTTATTCTGCTCTTCTCTGAAACTACAATGTTTATCTTTACACTTCCGAACCCGTTTTAAAGTAACAGCCCTCCAGCGTTTCACTTCCTGGATCATTCATTTGTTCTAACGGGGCTTTGGTTGTTATCGACAGACCAGGAGATGCACATCTTCATACCGTAGAGTCCTGACATTTACTTTTCCAAAAATGAAGCAAATAAAAAATAGTACAGTGTAAATATATAGAGATATTAAACATGTAATGACACAGGTGAGAGAACTCACCTGTAGAATCTCCTTGTTGGATGAAGCTCCTCCTGTCGCCAGAACTCTGGTTCCTGGATATAAAGCCACACAGTTTACAACTTGACTTTCACATGTCACATTGATAAAAAAGTACAAATGAGTGAAACCTTGAAGATAAAGAAAGACAAGAAGGTGTTCTCACTGATGGAGTATCCCAGTCTCTCTGCGTGAACCCTCCTCGACATAAACTGACCCTCAACCAGAGCACGCACCTCCACCTGGTCACTGAACGAGGACACCTGCAGGACAGGTGAGGCAGGTGCCACGTCAACATCACTGAACACTCTCTCTCTCTCTCTCTGTGTGTAAGAGTCTCTCTACCTCAGTGTCGTCCCAATCAAAGCGATGAACTCCCACGGCAGCAGGAGTGATCTCCATGGTGTCAAAATATAAGCCTGAAACACATCAAAATAAAAACTGAGGAAGGAGCGAAGGAAGGAAGGAAGAATAAAAAAGAGGAAGCTTTACCGATGTTTCCATTGTTCCCGAGCGGCGTGTCCCTCAAAGCAGCAGAAAACACTTCCCATGATCCTCCGGCACACGCGTTCCTGATGCGTTCCCTGGTCAGAGATCCGTTCTTAAAGCTGAGGACCAAACTGTCATTATTTTCATTCATCCATTATTGTCTCTCTCTGTGTGTGTTGGTGTGTGTGTGTACGGTGTGTGTGTGTGTGGTGTGTGTGTGTGTGTGTGTGTGTGTGTTACCACAGCAGAGCCATGTACTCCTCTCTCTCCACAGGGTTACAGAAGATATGACCCTCCAGAGCTGGATGAAGCTGCTGAGGCCAAAGAAACACTGTGTCACTGGTCCCCAAGCTGACCTGTACACAAACACACACACACACACAGAGAGAGGAGAGAGAGAGAGACGAGAGAGAGAGAGAGAGAGAGAGAGGAAGGATGAGAGAGAGGACAGGAAGAGAAGAGAGAAGAGAGAGTGAAGAGAGAGAGAGACAGAGAGAGAGAGCGAGAGAGACAGGAGAGACAGAGAGACCAGGGGAAGAGAAGAGAGAGAGAGAGAGAGAGAGAGAGACAGAGAGAGAGAGAGCAGAGACAGAGACAGAGAGAGAGAGAGAGAGAGACAGAGAGGAAGAGAGAGACAGAGAGAGAGAGAGAGAGAGAGACAGAGACAGAGAGAGAGAGAGACAGAGACAGGACAGAGAGACAGAGAGAGAGACAGAGAGACAGAGAGACAGAGAGAGAGACAGAGAGACAGAGAGAGAGAAGAGAGAGAGAGAGAGAGACAGAGAGACAGAGAGAGAGAGAGAGAGACAGAGAGAGAGAGACAGAGAGAGAAGAGAGAGAGAGAGAGAGACAGAGACAGAGACAGAGAGAGACAGAGAGACAGAGAGAGAGACAGAGACAGACAGAGAGAGAGACAGAGAGACAGAGACAGACAGAGAGACAGAGAGAGAGACGAGACAGAGAGAGAGAGAGACAGAGAGAGAGAGAGAGAGAGAGAGAGAGAGAGAGAGAGACAGAGAGACACACACACACACACCACAGTATAAGTCCCTGTGTTGTGTGTAGATTTCAGTTGTGTGATGAACTCACGCTCACGTCTCCCGGCTGCAGCCTCATTCCTGCCAGAGATGCTGAGAAACACAAACACGTCGTCACCATGGAAACTCTTCACATGTTTAAAACCTCTATTACTTCCTCACACACGTGTAAGTACACGTCCACTGTGACATGAAATTAACGTCACATGTCTTTTATTGTGAGAAACTGAACACATGACTTAAACACTGAGCAACACTACAGCTCCACCTTGTGTTCATTTGACTGAACTACATCAAACACCAGACTTCCCACTGGTTTTTACCTGGGTTGTCTCCGGTGAACGCCACCACGCTGCAGCCATCCCAGAATCCATATCGATGCACAAAGTAGGAGGAGACCGGACCCTGTAGGACAGAGCGGAGAACTGAGGTCAAAGGTCACCTCCAACCGGTCACCATTTGTCTGCACCAGTCTCACCAGGACAGATGTGGAGGGCAGCGGAGCTCCCAGCAGTCGGCCCAGATGTGGAGCGACGGCGTCCAGGCAGATCTCAGACCAGTTTCTGGAGCTGATGTCAAGCAGATTCATCCCAGAGCCTGAACGACCAATCGGAGGTGAGTGTTAGCTCAAAGATCAAGTGTGTAAATGAATGAAGTCTGGTTGGTTTTGTACCGTCGCTGTAGTCGATGGCGGCGTAATCACCGAGGAAGAGAGAGGCGGCAAAACTGCTGACCAATGAGATTCTCTGAAACACACACACACACACACACAGTTTCAGTGTAGAGGCAGGCACCCTGGGGTCAAAGGTCACATACGTTGTGGAGGCTGACCTCGGTGTCCTGGAAATCCTCCAGTCGAGTCTGTCGTAACTTCGCGATCTGGTTTCCTGTGAAACGCTGCGAGTAAACAAACAAACAAACAAACAAACAAACAAACAAACAAGGAGGAAATGATGTTAAGGATCAAGGAGTTTTAACGAGTGGAGACAGACAGTGAGACAGAGAGACAGACAGAGAGACAGACAGACAGACAGACAGACAACAGGAGGACAGTTGGACCTCGTAGGCTCTGGATCCAGTGATATCTGCCAGTCTCTGAGCGCCCCCTGCTGCTGCCTCCAGGTCCTGACACTGCTGACTGCTGCTGGAGTCCATCCACACTGGACTGTCTGACACAGAGAAACTGTCCTGTAGGAGGCACCAGAGACACAAATACACATGAGCAGATGACCACACACGCTGTGACCTTTGACCTGCGGAGACAGACCTGCAGCAGCTGGTGTAGATTCTGGTCCGAGTCCAGTTGAGACAGAGTCTCAGACGCTCGTCTTCTCCAGTAAACGCTGCCATGTTGCTAAGAGACGAGGAGACGACCATTTGAATGTAACCCTAACCCATGTTTACTCACATGAACATTTATATCTCCTGTATGCAGATGTTATACACGTTTGTGGACATTATGATCTCCTATGCAAAATGAATGTGTATAAAGACACGTGTCCTGAGGCCGGATTTAAAGCAGAGAAGAAGAAATCTCAGGTGATCACGTGACTCACCTGGCCGCTGCCTGACAGCGCTCTGACTCTGCTGAAGTCAAACTCTGCCTTCTTCATCTTGTCCAATAGCAGGTCCAGAGCCTGAGGACGGACACAAACAAACAGCCAATCACAGCAACAAAACATTTGAGTGACAAGCAGCACAGACGGCCTCTTTCTGGTTCACTGACCTGTGGACCAATCAAAAGTGACTTGTCAGGGGTCAGAGAGTTAATACTTGAACTGGATGTTACTGAATGAACAGCATCGCACCTTGACCCACATCAGCACCGGCGAGGTGACCGTCAGTCCGTCGCCATGGAGATGGACCCCCCCCTGAGTCCTGGTCACAGGAAGAACAACGAGTCACTTTCAAAATAAAACAGAATGACAGACAATCTTAAAAAATCTAATCACCACAATACAGCTGCAGAAGAGTGTGTTAGTAACATGTTGGTAACATGTGTTTACTAACACACATGTTGGTAACATGTGTGTTAGTAACATGTTAATAACAGGCTGTGTGTTAGCAACATGTTAGTAACATGTGTGTTAATAACATGTTAATAACAGGCTGTGTGTTAGCAACATGTTGTGTGTTAGTAACATGTTGGTAACATGTGTGTTAGTAACATGTTAGTAACATGTGTGTTAATAACATGTTAATAACACACATGTTACTAACATGTTGTGTGTTAGTAACATGTTAGTAACATGTGTGTTACTAACATGTTAATAACACACGTTACTAACATGTTGTGTGTTAGTAACATGTTAATAACAGGCTGTGTGTTAGCAACATGTTAATAACATGTCATGTGTTAGTACTCGTCTCTGTTTGTTACCTGAACTCAGGTAGTTCAGAGTCAAAGTGAACGATGCTCTGATGAAGAACGTGAAGACGTCCATCGATGGCCACCACCTTCACCTACAGTAAAGAATACACACATTAAAGGTTCTGCTGGTTCTACATGGTTCTACTCAGGAGAACCTGTCTGATTCCCCAGACCTGAGACACTTCTGTCCAGAACATCTGCATGAGTGAGGATCAGCTGATTCCAGAATCATGTGTGTATGACCATGACTGCTGATCTCTCTGGCAAAACATTCATAGAATCACTTCCTGTTGAGCTATTTGTCTTCAGAGTAAAAGCACACTGATCTGTTTGGTGCTTTAATGCTTTCATGAATTACAGAGCATGTATTTGTAAAGGATTGAATCATTGTTGTTAACAGACTCTGAGATAGTCGACATGTGATGTTTTGACAATAAAATCTGAAAATATTATAAACTTATATATAATATAATACAATACAATATAATATGTAATATAATACAAGATAACACGCTACATGTAGCAACGTTACGTAATCAGGATACGAAAAAAGGAAGACAAACCGCTAACGTTTTCTAAAACAAAATATCCACTGGACCCCCCAGTGGAGGATTATGTCACTGGACCCCCCAGTGACATAATCCTCCACTGGACCCCCCAGTGACATAATCCTCCACTGGACCCCCAGTGGTATAATCCTCCACTGGACCCCCCAGTGGTAGAATCCTCCACTGGACCCCCCAGTGGTAGAATCCTCCACTGGACCCCCCAGTGGTAGAATCCTCCACTGGACCCCAGTGACATGATGGAGTAGATGTTCAGACACTTGTCTTTATATACAGTTATTTACTGTCTTTATATAAAGAATATTCAAACTTTTATTGGCTCAATCAACATGAAACTCAACATGGAAATGAATTTTATTTAAATAAAAGACAAAGTGCTTCTTCTTCAACAGATACACAAACTTGTCTTTTCGTCAGATCAAACTTTCCCGAACCTGATCTTTCTCTTTAAATCAGCAGATTTTTTAAAAAGGAAAACACAAGATGATCCTTTGAGTTATCAAAAAATAATAGCTTCTTCTTCCTGAAGAGCGCTGCTACATTTAACAAGTGCAGATTTTTCCAGTTTTAAAATAAATTTGCGTACGAGTCTGTGGCTTCTCTCAAACCGAACATTTCACACAACATCAGACGTGTGACCAGACGAGGAGTAACAATCTCATCTGAGCCTTAAATAAAAACAAGATCTTTGTCAGAATGAAACAGGAGAAAACACAGTTTGTGTTTGTGTGTTTGTGTGTTTGTGTGTTTGTGTGCGTGTCACACGGTGTGTGTGGACCCTCGGTTCAGGAACGTCTTCATGGTGTCGATGAGCTCGCTCTCCTCCTCCAGCGTCAGGTCCAGATAGTCCTCCTCATGACGAGACAGATCCTCCAGCACTTCACTCACCAGCTCCTCGTCCTCTGAAACAAACGTCTTTTCTTCACTCGACTCTTTTCAATTTCAAAACGCTTCTTTTCCTCATAAACACTTTGATCTGTTTGTTTCATTCAAACTTTACTGAGGTAAAAGGTCACATGACTGTAGTCAGTGCTCTGAACTAACAGCCAACAGCTGATTCTGCTCTGAGACCCAGCTCGAATCAGCAGGACAGGTGTGTTTTACCTGTGGTGCTGGAGGAGGTGCTGGGCTCCTCTGTGGAGGGGGAGGAGGAGGGCGGGGAGAGGACACCCTGGTTGTCCAGCAGAAACTGAGCAGCTGCTTGGACATCTCCATCCGTCAGAGTGAGAGCTGCTTCAGACGCGTCCTTCTCGAAACCCAAATACAACAACTGCAGAGACATGTCAGAGTTTAGAAGTCCTGGTCTCCACCTTCATCACTTGGAGCTTCTCAACCTCCAACTCAAAGAAAATCTGAGGTTTGTGTTTCTGGATTTACAGAAACTGAGACGTTGGAAATTAAGTCACTGATCATTCACTTTTCATTTTTGAATAATCTCTGTCCACACTAACACACCTAAAAACACATGTCACATGACCATACACCACACTGGTCATGTGATCACGATCCATGTAAACAGGAAGTAGATTGTGATTATTCTTTTCTCTGAGCGACAACGAGGTGAAACTGTTACTGACAGGAAGTGTTACGCTTTGTATTCAACGCTGGTAGTCGAGTCATGTGACTGATAAGAACCAACAGGAAGAGAACATGGGCGGAGCCTGTGAGAATGAGCTGCTGTGACGTACCTGCTCCACCTTCTCTGGACTCACCGCCCCCTCTCTGTGGTCATGGGTCGCCTGAGCAGCCTGACTGGCGTCCTGGAGGATCTGAAGGTGGCACAGAATCAGAAAAACGTTGGTGTCCAACATCACGAGGCAGATTATTTATACACACATGATGGTGAGAGTCAGATGCCGACCATAAGGATAAATCACGCACTGGTCGGTCCTTCATTTATTAATGTTATCAAAAGGTCTCCTCAGAAGATTCATTCAAAAAGGAAGAGTGAGGACGAGACGCTGACCTCACAAGCCTTGTTCACGTCTCCGTCAGCGCGGTGCAGCGCTTGGGCAACGTCTCTCCTGGAGTATCCCAGCTCAGCGAGGACAGAGATGTCCTCCATCCTCCTGCTCCTCTTCTGCCTCTCCCTCTGCTTCAGCTCCTCTCGCTCCTGAGAAACACACAAATTCAAAATAAAGAGAATCATCATGGATCCAAAGACACACCAGATCCAGAGCCTAAAACCTTGACCTGTAAGTTCTAGGGTCAGGAGTTACCTGTCTGCGGTTGCTGATGTGGATGGCGGCCTCCTGCAGGTCGCCCTGACAGGCTCTGAGTCCTAGTCGAGCTTCTCTCTCGGAGAAGCCCAGCGCCATCAGCTGAGCCATCTTCTCTGAGTCCAGACACAAATGACTGAACAGAGACTCCACCTGAAAACAGTGGTTCAGACGTTCAAAGACGATGACACGTCTGATGAGCTGCTTCTGTGAAGCTAACTCTGAGTTGTAGGTCTGTTGGTCACATGCTCAGCGTTCAGGCTGTGAATAAACAAGCGCTCCATCACACGCTGAACTCACTTTGGTCAGTTGGTGTCGCGCCTGAATGTCGTTTCCTTCGATGTAGGAGAGGAGACTCTGGAGGAGGTACAACCGGAGAAACAACACCTCCTCTCTGCCTGTGTTACCCTGACGACACACACACACACACATTGAAGCTATGATAAATTATCTCCTCTAGCAAAGATGAAGACCAATTGCGTCACAGCTGAGCAACCACACTGTCCCATTTCAAATGCATCCCTTCGTTCCCTAGCAACGCTCCATGAGTAGATCCTTTTCAGGACAACACATCCCAGGATTCATTGCACGCCGGTGATCGAGCTAACGGGGTGAGTGGCTGAGCAAGAGGAAGAGGAGTTGCTCAGAGGAGCTGACAATGAAATGTTGACAGGAAATCCTCCGTAGACAGACCATCTTGTTATGGCTCAGTCCATGTGGACCCTGATGTTCTGAATGTCATTGATAAAACCACAGCTCCAAACTGTCATAACCTCCTTTATTCATTTGCAGTAAAACCTAATCTCAGTCAAACCAAAGTGTTTGTAAGAATTTGAGTGACGCCGGCTGTCCAGTGTCTCGCAGCGAGTCACCTTGATCATGAGCAGTCGTTCTCGCCGCTCTCCGTAACACTGCAGGAAACAGTCCTCGGCTCGCTGCAGGCGACTCTTACCGTCGTCCAGACACGACAGAGCCTCCAGAGCTCGATAACACCACACGATGTCCAGCTGCAGGACGGCGAAGTTATCCACTGAGCTGAGGAGGGCCGAGCCGCACACACTACACACACACACACACACACACACACACACACACACACACACACCACACACACACACACACACACTTCCTGTATAAACATGAGATCTATATACAGAGTATTTTGGATTTATTTACATTGTGTGTTTGGTTTAATTGATGAATTGATTTGTATTGATGAATGTTTGAATTGATGATTAGAGCTGTTGATTGGTTGGTCAGGTGTTGGGCGGGGCTACGTGTGGAAAGTCACCTATCAGGTTGGTTCACTCAGTGTCAGAATAGGTGGAGCCTGTGGTTTCTCACCTTTTTCCTTCTTTGGAATATTAGAGACATCTTGGAAATGTTTTGTTCATGTTTGCAGAAATGTATTGTTTAAGACTAAACTCGCTGTGAGTGTCCTGAAAACACCTCAGACTTCCTGTTTCCTCCAGACAATCAGAACCTTTCTGCAGACGATGTCACACATGATGATGTCACACATGATGATGTCAGAGATGATGATGTCAGATGCGTGTACCTGAACTGCTGGTCGGCCTGCAGCAGGTGACAGAGAGCGTCATCGTACTGTTTCCTCTTCATCAGAGAACGACCTTTCTCATGGAAACCCATGGCCAGGATCAGAGCCTGCACACAGACACAGACACACACAGACAGACGTGTGTGTTTGTGTGTAGGATATGAGTGTTGTCATTTCTAATATTTCCATGAAGTTACAAACTGGTTCTTCTCATCAATGTAGTGAATCCTGTTGTGTTGATGTGTTCAGTTCCATCATCACTGTTGGACCTGTGTCCTGGGAGAGGATCCTCACATGGGACTGAGCTTTATTCACTGATCACAAAGTTTCTATTTGACTCTTGTTGAGTGAAGAACAGAGGAAGTTGCTCCTTGTTAACATCGAGGAGACCAACTGGGAATATGAGACAAATAAAATGTGATTGATTGGTTAAATAAAAATCTGTGTCTCGACAGTCAACTCTCCCTCACTGCCACCATTACTGCAACAACCCGTTCCTGTAGATTGATGCTGCACAGCATCGGGAGAACACGTCCCCTTCTCACTCAGAAGGTTCTAGTCAAGGTTCTGGTCCAAGCTCTGGTCCAGGTTCTGGTCCAGGCTCTGGTCATCTCACACCTGGACTACTGCCCCCCCCCCCCCCCCTCCTGGCAGGTCTACCTGCTGCTGCCCTCCGACCTCTGCAGCTCATCCAGGAACCAGCAGCTCCACTGGTCTTTAACCTGAGTTCACTCCACTCCTCCGCTCCCTTCACTGGTTACCAGTAGCTGTTTGCTTCAAGTCTCTAGTACTTGGTACCGTGCTGTGAACAGATCGGGTCCAGTCTACATCCAGGACATGGTCAGATGTTACACCCCAGCCCGTCCACTGTGCTCTGCTTCGGCCAATCAGCTGCTCCCTCACTGTGAGTGACAGCTGTCACTCAACAACATCACGACTGTTTCCTGTCCTGGCTCCTAAACGTGGAACCAGCTCCACATGGACATGAGGACAGGAAGTCTACACATCTTCCTCCAGACTAAAGACACATCTCTTCAGACTAAAGCTTGGATAAGAATAAATAAAAATAAAAAACAACTATATTTAGTAGCACTTCCATGTAGCACTTTGTAGTTGGGCTTCCTTGATGCAAATTGTACTTTCTTGATTCTTGTTTTTCTGGGTTTGTTCCTCATGGTTGACGCACTTATTGTAAGTTGCTTTGGATAAAAGCGTCAGCTCAATGAAATGTAATGTAACGTAATGTGTACCTTCCTCTCCTTGGGCGGGATCTTCAGTGGGTTTCCCTTCTGGTCGGCGATCTCCAGGAACGGAACGTTACTGGAGTCCTCGCTGCCGTCTGAGACGAGAACGGATAATCAAGGAGAGAGAGAGAGAGGAGAGAGGAGAGAGAGAGAGAGAGAGAGAGAGAGAGAAGAGAGGAGAGAGAGAAGAGAGAGGAGGAGGAGAGGAGGAGAGAGTAGGAGAGAGAGAGAGAGAGAGAGAGGATTATTTACTTAATATAGCAGAACGTTCTCTCAGATTAAACGCAGCAGAACGTTCTCTCAGATTAAACGCAGCAGAACGTTCTCTCAGATTAAGCGCAGCAGAACGTTCTCTCAGATTAAACGCAGCAGAACGTTCTCTCAGATTAAGCGCACCTCTCTCGGACAGGATCTGGAAGCCTTTCTGCGTCCTCTGGAGACTCTCGCTCTGTTGCTTCTTCCTCTGCTCCTCTTCACTCATCAGTTGCTTCAGCTCGGCATCGCTCACCTTCAGCACCATCACTTTACTGTGGTTCTTCACACCCTGCTCGTCCAGACGCTCGTCTGACGGGACAGAACACACACACACACACACACACACACACACACACACACACACACACACACACACACACACACACACACACACACACACACACACACACACACACACACACACACACACACACACACACACACACACATGATGAGCTTCACTCATTTTTATATTTTCAGCAACAATATTCAACATCTGAGAGTTTTGTGTGTAACGCTGCTGATGATGCTGGGATTGTGCAACAGTTTTATGGGGTTTTATTATGGGATGGTGCAATATGTGCTACGTGCAATGTTGTGTGCAATATTTTAATTAATTTAACATTTTAAAATAAATACAGTTGGTGCTGCTTTGTAACTTGTTTGTAAATATGGAAGCTAATATGTCCCTACGGGATGAATAAAGTATATCGTATCGATCTTAACTCACGTGGACTCAGAGTTCTACCGTTCAGGATCAGTTTGATGTATCTGAGGCCGAACTCTTGGCCGATTCTATGAAAGAGAAACAAACACACTCAGCACAGCTGCACACTGTGTGTGTGTGTGTGTGTGTGTGTGTGTGTGTGTGTGTACCTGTCCACCACCTCCTGGACACACACGTCCAGCCTTGTCTCCAGGTAGTTCTTCTTTGACTTTGGATCCTGAAAACAAACACATTTTACAGAACGTGTTTTGGACAATAAAGATTCATATGTTTGAATGAAGAGGTTTCAGAAGTATTTAGCGGCCGTGAATGCTGGATGGAGTCATGTGACTGATAAGTCTACATGTAAAACGGGACCAGCAGCGTCTCTAACTCAGAGGCTGGAGATCAGAGGTGTAACCGATGCTACAGTACCTTCCTGCTGTCTCTGGGCAGCAGCAGCTCCAGCGTCGCCACGTTGGTCTCCCTGAACGTCTGGTTTCCTTTGCTCCTCGTCACGGTCTGAACTCGGATGGACTCCAGAGCGCCACCGACCTCCGACACCGGCAGAAACAGCAGGGCGGCGAAACGCTCCGCCAGCTCCTGATGTAAAAACCACCATGACAATTTATAACACTGTGAACTCTGATATAGAAAATATAATATATTGTTTAACTGTTGTTCTATTTATTGTTTTTATGTTATTATTTATGTATGTTTTTTTAATTTTTCAATAACAAAATTGTTCAAATTAAAATATTTGTACAGGTTATAACTTTTGATGTGATATAGAACAAAGCTTTCAGTGTTTCCATTGTATTTGGATGGATAACATCTGTTTTTATCTGTTAGGATTTTGATATTTATTAACATTGAGTTTATATAAGTAGTTTTGCTCTTAAATAATACCTTTTAATAATTAATTGAATGAATGAATTGATGTGTTCATATAGCGTCTGAGCAGCTCAGTGACGTTAACGTGTTACTGTGAGTTTCCTGGCGACCTGAATGTGCTGCGGCTCGAGCCTCTCGTCCTCCAGGGTGTACGGAGGATTCCAGAGCTGGATCTTCTCCTGCTTCAGCAGGTTCTTCAGCTTCGCCTCCGTGTTCTGCTCCGCCATCGTGTCTGC
>VCHM03000031.1:0-7500 GCA_006182925.3 Reinhardtius hippoglossoides
TTAATCACAGATTAGACT
The DNA here is from genome assembly GCA_006182925.3 of Reinhardtius hippoglossoides. Taxonomy (NCBI): domain Eukaryota; kingdom Metazoa; phylum Chordata; class Actinopteri; order Pleuronectiformes; family Pleuronectidae; genus Reinhardtius; species Reinhardtius hippoglossoides. Next base: position 19 of record VCHM03000031.1, read on the forward strand.
TGAATCCATCTGAGTCGTGGATCAAGTGTAAATACATCATGTTTGTTTGAACCTTCCACTTCGTGTCATTAAGAGCGGCCGGGTCCTGTGGGTCAGTACCTGGCCGTTCTCCGTGATGTTGGTGTACATGGCGCTGCTCGGCCGCTCCCTGTGCGGCGGCAGCAGCATCAGCATCTCTCTGTTGTGTCTGTACTTGTCCGGCAGAGAAGGAGAACCGACTGCAGGAGGACACACAGGAGGGAGGAGTCAACAGAAACATACTAGTGTCTGAAAAACAGAAACGAATCCTTCCAATTGGGCTCGTGGGCGGCACTGAGGTACAGCGGGCTGCTCACCTCTGATGGTGGAGGGGGCGGAGTGTATCATCTGAGAGGGCGCCGAGTGGGTGGAGCTAAGGCTAGAGGAGGAGGGGCTTGCCTGCGAGGGAGAAGAAACACAGGACAGTTCTTCACAGAGTCATAACCTGTACATGACAGTTATTCTTCATGATGTCATGATCATCTGTGACATCACAATATAAATCCTTATGACTGTCAACTGAGATTTCAGTCTGTGAGTCCAATGAAATGAGACACGTGATTTTGAATTTCTTTGAGGATTACTTAAGAAAACACGTCCACGAGGCAGGAACAGGTCACGGTGACCTTTGACCACTGGATTTCCATCTGTTCAATCCAAGAGGCCAAGTTCCAATGGCCGCCACATAGAAATATTACACAACCTGATTTTAAGCCCATAAAAAAAGCACAAATCTTGGACTCGTCTCCTGCAGGTTGCTCTGACAGCGCGGACATGGACTCACCTGCATGCGGTAGAAGTCCTCTGGGTGCTCCACCACCATCCCATCGGCCAGGATCAGCAGATTGCCAACGTTCCCCATCTCACTGGAGTTGTGGGAGGAGAGAGAGGAGGAGGAGTTGCGCACTGGAGTCAAAACAGACTATGGGGCTGGGAGGTTGCAACCAAGGAGAGACGGGGGAAGTTGGAGGAGGAGAGGAAGGAGGGAGAAGAAGAGGAGAGGGAAGAGGGAGAAGAAGAGGAGAGGAAGGAGAGGAAGGAGGGAGAAGAGAAGAAGAGAGGGAAGAGGGAGCAGAGGAGAGGAGAGGAAGGAGGGAGGAGAGGAGAGGAGAGGAAGGAGGGAGGAGAGGAGAGGAGAGGAGGGGAGAAGAGAGAGGAGAGGAGAAGAGGGAGAGAGGAGAGGAAGGAGGGAGAGAGAGAGAGGAGAGGAGAGAGAGAGGAGGAAGGAGAGGAGAGGAGAGGAGAGGAAGGAGGGAGGAGAGGAGAGGAAGGAGGGAGGAGAGAAGAAGAGAGGGAAGAGGGAGAAGAGGAGAGGAAGAGGGAGCAGAGGAGAGGAAGGAGGGAAGAGGGAGGAGGAAGGAGGGAGAGGAGAGAGGAGAGGAAGGAGGGAGGAGAGGAGAGGAAGGAGGGAGGAGAGAGAGAGAGAGGGAGGAAGAGAGGGAGCAGAGGAGAGAGAGGAGAGAGCAGAGGAGAGGAAGGAGGGAGAGGAGAGAAGAGGAAGAGGGAGAAGAGGAGAGGAGAGGAAGGAGAGGAAGGAGGGAGCAGAGGAGAGGAAGGAGGGAGCAGAGCAGAGAAGAGGAAGGAGGGAGCAGAGGAGAGGAAGGAGGGAGGAGAGAAGAAGAGAGGGAAGAGGGAGAAGAGGAGCAGAGGAGAGGAAGGAGGGAGCAGAGGAGAGGAAGGAGGGAGCAGAGGAGAGGAAGGAGAGGAAGGAGGGAGGAGAAAAGGGAAGAGGAGGGAGAGGAGAGCAAGAAGACAGGGAAGGAGCAGAGGAGAGGAAGGAGGGAGCAGAGGAGAGGAAGGAGAGGAAGGAGGGAGGAGAGAAGAAGAGAGGGAAGAGGGAGCAGAAGAGAGGAAGGAGGGAGCAGAGGAGAGGAAGGAGGGAGCAGAGGAGAGGAAGGAGGGAGGAGAGGAGAGGAAGGAGGGAGGAGAGAAGAAGAGAGGGAAGAGGGAGAAGAAGAGGGAAGAGGGAGAAGAGGAGAGGAAGGAGAGGAAGGAGGGAGGAGAACAAGGGCCAAGCGAGGAGCCGTGCAGAGTGCATTAAAAAAGAAAACGCAAAACAGCAACAGCAACATGCGTGAAGTGAGTTGGTGGGAAGGAGAGAGACGCAGGGCGATATGATGGGAAGAGAAAGAGAGAACATGGAAGAACTTCAGAACATGTGATGTGTCCAGTCGACGGTGGAAGACACGGAGATGAAGTGAGGAAGAAGAAGCAGGTGAAGTTCAGTGTGTTTCATCAGCAGAGGTCGTCAATGAGATGGAGTCAGCGTCACAAAGAGACATGAAGGTGTGTGAACATGTGACACTGTGAGCGGATGAGTGCTTCGCTCAGCGAGGACGAAGCAGTGTGTGTGTGGGGGGGGGGGGGGGGGGGGGGGGGCTGACCTGTGCCGGTGCATGAGTTTGAAGCTCTCGGGGCTCAGGGCGCTGTGTGAGGCCAGGATCCCTCTGGGAGTGTTGGCTCCTGAAACGGCCTTGTCCAGACCAGGAAGCCCCTGCAGCGCCACATAGAAACACTGCTCTGAATATCACACCGCCCGCACACTCAGCTCAGACCGACGAGACGGAAAGCCTGGAAGCAAAGTGCGGCAGGCTGCGTGCACTCACGTGGCAGAGGCTGCTCCTCATCATCTGGAACTGATCGATCAGCTTTTTGTGCAGCGGCCGCATCTCTGGGTGCACCAGCTTCTCGTGCACTGCCAGGCCGACTCCGAGGATGTGAACCTGAGGGAAACGTGAAGCCTCGTGGTCAGTGTGTGAAGAAACCCGGAGCTCCCTCTGTCTTCTCCGTCTTCACAGCATCAACATATCCTCTCCCCAACATATATACAGTTAATCATCCATTAAAGTACGAGGATGAACCACTGGGCCTCATAAAAGATCATGTCTGGATTCTTTTCCTCGTTTATACGAACATCCACAGCTTCTGTCTTCAGAAAGGTGTAAATGACGTGTGTGAACATCAGGAAGTGAGTCTGGGTTTTAGCAGAATTAACGTCCCAGTAAAACGGTCAGAGATTGAAGTTGTGATTTCAGAGATGCAGAGGGGAGTAGAGGAAACGAGGAATTAGGAGACTAGAGCAGAGCCTGAGGCCTCACCTGCTCCTGCATCAGGTCTTTGAGCTGCGTGATCTTCTCCGTGTCCTCCGGGTGGCTGGTGATGTATTCCTTATCAAAGAAAGCCTGGTCACAAAGAAGGGTTTGATTAAAGTCATGCATTTTAAATACTCAGGTACGATATGTTATTATTATGAGACAGCCCAACTAGTGATGACAGCCACTTAGCCCTGTGCTAATGCTATCTGTGATCTGTTGAGGCAGTAAGAAGCTCAGTGTGATGATCAGTCACAGGTTTGTAGCTTCAGGATCCAACATGAGGAACTTTATGGACATTTAAACTTCAGCCCGACCTCTTGGTATCTGGCGATGCCTCCGTTGACGGCAGCGTCGATGACTCCGTTCAGGGTCATGCTGAGCAGGTTGATGTTGCCGTGCAGCTGCTTGTGCTGGTACTGACTGATCAGAGTCCGCAGCTCCTGGTTCTTGTTCTCCACCACAGAGACGGCGTTCTCCAACGGACTCACCTCCACCTGGAAGAGGAGGATTCACATTCTCTCCATGAACTCACTCTACGGGGGAATACGACTGTGTTGCCCCAGTGACACGGTGTGGACAGTAATAACTACCTGACACAAACAAAGATTAACCAATTCTGCAGACATTCCTCAGAGCGTCTAATCCTCAAACAGAGATTGGATCTGCTTCTAAACGCTCTGTGGTAAAGATCCTGATGATGATGACGGGTCCAATGTACATTTTTTATAGAACCCATTAAATTGTGATGCAGATCTGGATCCAGGGATTTTGATCTCTTTCATTAACATTGTGAGAAAGGACGTTCTCTCAGAGAATATGAATGAATCTTGATGAATCCATATTTAGATATTTATGGTTGTGTGAGAATGATTGAATTTATTGACTGTTGCTTCCTTGGCACATGTTTCCTGTTAATGCTTCATTCTTTGTGTGAACTTTCTCTTTGTGGTTTCATCACAAATCGTTTCACATAGTTGACTTCCTCCTTCACCCCAGCCTGAGGTTGAACCTGAAACATCTGGCCTCACACGCTGCAGGGGGTTTACCAGCATACTTGGCAGCAGGAAGTTCGTGGTTTATGTTTTCCACATTGTATCGACTGTCCATCACATTTGTCAGTTCACTCACCAGCTCTCGCTTCTCCACCTCAAACCAGCGAGAGATTCCAGGCAGAGGGTGCGTGAGGATCAGGGTGGTCCTCTCGATCCAGAGACTCTGAAACACAGAGAATCCAGAACGTTTGGTCTGAACATCAGCGGCTCTGAGCTTTTTGAAAATGATAAATGAAAACCATCACAAAGGATTTTCTGGGTGGCACAGTGGTGCAGTGGTTAGCACCTCACGGTCCCCTCACAGCAGGAAGGTTCCGGGTTCAAACCATCAAACCTTTATTTATATAAAGATGGACATGGATGCAGACCGACTGCATCCCAGCAGCGAGACCAGGCCATTTCAACTCTTAAAAGGTCCCTGAGAAACGGGGCTCCATCAGGTGGATCCTTCCCGGCCCAACACATCCCAGCTTTCATTGAGCTTCACTAACAAACCATTTTCAAGGACGTAGCGGTGCCGGAGACTTCAGCTCTGTTGCTAGGCAACACCAATAAGGGCCGGATGAGCTGGGGACTCACTGAAATCCTCTTTAGACCGGACCGTCTCATTTCTCAGGGTTTGTTGGAAACATTTGTAAAATGTGAATCCACGAAGTCAACAGAGACTTGCAGGAAAGGAACTTTTCTCCTGCTCACCTTGAACTCGTTGTCTCGGTCTTTGGATCCTTTGTGGAACGGCCGGTCGTAACGGAAACGCCGAACGTTGTTGACCCTGTAGAAGCTCTTGATGCGGTCCGGTACCCGGTCCATTTGCAGCACGGTGACGCCGTCTGGCACCGGTGTCACGGCGTAGATCTGGAGGTCTGAGGCGAGGAGGTTAAAGAGCCGACCGAAAACAGGGAGGACGTAGAAACGCATAAAAACAAACTTCCATAGAAGCTGCAGGAAACACTCATATTGAAATGAGACGAACACCAGCACGTGCACACTTTGACACGTTCTACTGTTTTCTGAAGGATACACTGTGCGTCACACTGCAGAATCGCCTCATCCGGCTGATTGGGATGCTGCATCGCAATGGCTTGTGGGAATTCTCCCAGCATCCTTTGCTGGAAGGCCTCTAACCTTTCGTAGTCATGACCACGACACACAAACTCTTTGTTCTGGAGAGATCAAAGTCAAAGTGTGAGCTCTCCAAAAGTCGTTTACTTCCAGAATAAAAGGTTTTAAAAAATCAAAGTTTTATTATTTGAGGAAAAACCTTTCAGACGATAAACTTAGAAATAGAAAAATCAAACATTGAACTCACTCTGAGGAAGAAGGGGAACTTCCTGCCGTAGAATCCCACCCTGAAGAACTCTGGCTCCAGACGCTGCTGCTCCATAATGTTGTCATAATACGCCGCCTCCATTTTCTACACACACACACACACACACACACACACACACACAAGGGGTCATGAACATGACGTCTATAGCACAAGGTGGCAGCGCTCGTATCGTCGTCTTCACAATCTGTGGTTTCTCATGTATGTGTTGATGAGTCACAGCCGTCAGTTTGAACAGGAAGTGGTTTTCAGAGAGGATCTGAAACTGTTGTGTTGATGAGTCAGAGTTGTGGTGCAGCCGCTCACCCGTATCCAGCTCAGACTCTGGTAGTCGTACAGAGATTCATACTGGAAGGCCAGCTCCCTGCAAAGAGGGATCCCATACTCCCAGCACTGGAGCACACACACACACACACACACACACACACACACACACACACACACACACACACACACACACACACACACACACACAAATGTTGCATTAGTGTGATTTCTCTTCCATCACTGCTCCAGCTCTAAATGAATCATGATCTTGTCTCTTCCTTCAGATTCTGTTCACTCACATGTAGAATCTGTTATAGACACTAGTGGAATATAGGAGATAAAACATGCTCAGTTATATTTAAGGACTCCATATATGTGTGTGTGTGTGTGGTGTGTGTGTGTGTGTGTGTGTGTGTGGTACCTTTCCCTTGTTGAAGTAGTGGATGACCTTGCGGCAGAGCGCCTCCTTGCGATGCCACTCGGTCTGAGCAGAATAATGCAGGAACTCTTTCAGCGGACGCTCGTCCCAGTGCAGCAGCTCCCAGTACAACAGCAGAGTGAACGCAGCCTCTGTGGACACACAAACCACCGTGCACAACGACAACAGTCATAAACCCTCCATACAGTGTGTGTGTGTGTGTGTCTCTTTGTGCGTGCTGTACCTGTGTAGTTCTCAGCCTGTAGATGCATATCACACAGCTTGTGGATGTAGCGGATGTACATCTCCTCCTTGTTGATCTCTGACTTGTAGAAGTTCTGACACAAAGCACAGGAACACAATTTAATTCTTGATGATTTCCATCAAACTTTGTAAACCCGATGGGAACTTGATCTCACCAGCAGGTTGACGGTGCAGCCGATCTTCTTGTTCTCCGTCTCGTCTCCCTTCATACAGTCCCTGAAGACAAGAGAAGAAACAACCTCAAAATGAAAATCCTCCGAGTCAGATTCCGTTCAAAGCAGACACGCGTTCCTGAGGGTTTCTACGGAGGCCCTGGACGAGAAATGAAATGTTCGGCCTCTATAAGGAGCTTTAGTTTGACTCTGGCTGTAGTTTTAATAATAATTATTGTGTGTGTGTATGTGTGTGTGTGTGTGTGTGTGTTGTGTGTGTGTGTGTGTGTGTGTGTGTGTGTGTGTGTGTGTGTGTGTTACCTGTAGTCCAGCAGTCGCTCCATCAGCCGTGTGACGGACGTAACGAAGGAGACGCCCGTCTCTCTCCACGTCTCCTGCTCGATCTTCTCCAACAGACTTTGAGGAAAAACAGAAGTTAGTAAGTTAATCACAGATGTCGATCTGAAAACAGTGAGTGTCCATTTGTTTTTACACTTTTCACCGAAACTGAGCGAACTGAAAACAAAGCAAATGTAAAAAAACAGACTTTAAACTTTCATTACACTTAATTGGACCTTTGGGAGAGAAGAGAGAATTAGTGAGGTTAAAGTAAAACAGCAGAAAGCAGCTTGAATGAGCTCACGAGGTAACAAGGCTCAGCTGGATTCCTCCCTAACAACATCCCACAGATGCAAACAGATATTTATAAACAGGTAACATCTGTTTTCACATCTGTATCACAACAATAAATAAACCTTTAAATGAATTGAATCACTCGACCCTTTCTCTCTTAGTTCAGTTCATCGTCGTCTGCTGCCGCTCTGCATCAGAACTTTACAAGATCTTACTTTAACTAAATAAGTAGCTGGACTTTCAGCAGAGAGAAAAC
>VCHM03000031.1:12500-35000 GCA_006182925.3 Reinhardtius hippoglossoides
GAAGCTTCCAGGAGGAGACACGTCCTCCATCTTTATTTACAGTCCATTTTTTTTTTTTTTTTTTTTTTTTTTTTTTTTTTTTTTTTTTTTTTTTTTTTTTTTTTTTTTTTTTTTTTTTTTTTTTTTTTTTTTTTTTTTTTTTTTTTTTTTTTTTTTTTTTTTTTTTTTTTTTTTTTTTGTGTGAGAGGCATCATTCGCCCTCTATCTCCATGTTGAGGAAATCCTAACATTATATAGATTATTACACTATATACTCTTAACTAGTCACTCGTGTGTTAGGGTGTAGTGGGTGTTAAGTAAAAGAAAGATCAAATATAAAAGAAGAGAAATTCAAATCTGTCTTTAAAACGTAAAACAATTTAAAATGAAGCTGCTGAGAAAGAAGAGCCCCTGACTCAGGAACCACACAAACACACAACATGACACATCTACAGGTGAACTAAGACACACACACAAAGAGCACAGTATAACACACAGAATACACAGTATAACACACATAATACACAGTAGTAATAGACAGAATACACAGTATTAGTAAGAATGATTAAAGCGTGCAAGGCGGCATCCAGGAGACGAGGATGAGGAGGATGAAGACTGAGTTACGTCTGATGAGAAAAACAACAATGAGAATGTGAGGACAGGTGTGAGGACAGGTGTGAGGACAGGTTTGAGGACAGGTGTGAGAAGTTAAGGACATGAAGGTGTGAGGACAGGTGTGAGGACAGGTGTGAGGACAGGTGTGAGGACAGGTGTGAGGACAGGTGTGAGACAGGTGTGAGGACAGGTTTGAGGACAGGTTGAGGACAGGTGTGAGGACAGGTAAGGACAGGTGTGAGGACAGGTTTGAGGACAGGTGTGAGGACAGGTGTGAGGACAGGTTGACGGTGTGAGGACAGGTTTGAGGACAGGTTTGAGGACAGGTTTGAGGACAGGTGTGAGGACAGGTGTGAGGACAGGTGTGAAGACAGGTGTGAGGACAGGTGTGAGGACAGGTTTGAGGACAGATGTGAGGACAGGTGTGAGGACAGATTTTTAGAGTGAGGACGATAAACTGAAAAAATAAAGGGGAAAATCAACAGGTCTTAAATCCTGTCCTGGGACGGATGAGCAGGCAGATGCAGGGTGGACGAGGGTAGCGGGGGGGGAGATAGTATTAGTAGTAGTATTAGTTGTAGTAGTAGTAGTAGTCGTATTGTTAGTTACTAACAGTGATCTCCGCGGTGCACTGCGGACAGCGTTGACCCCTTACCGCCTCCTGCGATTGGCTCTTGCTCATGATTGACAGTAGGCTCTGCAGGAGGACGTCCAGCAGAGACTCCACCATCATCTCCACCTCCTCCTGCACTGACGTGTCCTGGAGACGAGAGGGAGACCAAGGATTCACTCAGACGTCGGGTTGACTGACCACAACGAGAGCCGGACATTTTCACAGTGGTGATTCCTTCTGAAGGATTCAACATCTTCTGCAGCTCAGTGTGGTGTGTGTGTGTGTGTGTGTGTGTGTGTGTGTGTGTGTGTGTGTGTGTGTGTGTGTGTGTGTGTGTGTGTGTGTGTGTGTGTGTGTGTGTGTGTGTGTGTGTGTGTGGTGTGTGTGTGTGTGTGTGTGTGTGTTACCAGTGAGCTGGTCTTGATTATAGAGAATATAGAGCTGAGTATTCCAGAGCAGATGAGCAGCTCTTTCTGCTGCCTCAGGTGCAGATGGATGTGATGTAGGACCACAGGCAGCAGGATCCTTCGAGACTCTGAGGCACACACACACACACACACACACACACACACACACACACACACACACACACACACACACACACACACACTGTTACGACCACCCAAAATTTGCATTTCAAGATGGAATGTATAAAAACACGAACAAGATCTTTAGCAACGATTTGTTTTCCTCTCTTGTTTGTTATTTAACAGAATTCTACAAAAACTACTGGAGGAATTTAACAAACGTTGGTGGAAGGATGTGTTATGGGTCAGAAAGAACTCCATTCATTAGAAGAAGAATATCTATCAGCGTGTGCAGCCAGCCACCAGGGGGCGATCAAGATGATTTGGCCTCATCTATATGTACGGCCCATAAATGAGAAAGTCTGTACCTGGGAATGAGAAGAGCCGGCTGTCCACAGTGCGGGCGATGGACTGCAGTTTGACCACGTCCATGGACTGTCCGATGTGCACGGTGGACGGCATGCTGCCCAGAGTGCCGCGCACAAACTCCGCCACCTCCTGCACCGTGAACATCTGCAGCAGCTCGTCGAAGATGGCCGGGAACGAGTTGAGCAGAGCGGCCTGAGGAGGAGGAGGAGGAGGAGGAGGAGGAGGAGGAGAGGAGAGGGTGAGCGGCCGGGACGGACGAAGGCAGAGCACAGTCGACGTGAACTCAGTGAAGAGCTGAACATTTCACCACACAGGTCCGACAGCCAATCACCTTCTAACAAGGGTAGAAGGTTTTCATTTTTACGATTTCAGCTTTTCACTGGTTGAGACTCACAGGAGAGCGGACGAGGAGAAAGTCATTCGGTGAATCGTTAGTGGATTAGAAATAAAATCACAGTGAGTGTTGGAAGTGAAGAAGAACTGTGAGGGAGAAGTCCGACACACAGCACAGACACAAGTGGGTCAGAAACCAGTTCATAGCTCGGACTGCGGCCCGAGCAGAAGGAGGTCGATGGTTGTGACTGGACACAAACAGGTTTCAGAGGTTAACACCACGGACTGAATAAAGATGGACGACACGTGGTGGTCGTGGTCCCTCGGACGCAATCAACCAATCAGAAGTCAGAAGTCAATCGTCATGACGTTTCTATATCATCAAATAACTCATTAAAACCAAACTTCCACATCAGTTTGATATTGTGATAATTAAACAACTTATAACAAGATAAATTGTAAAACTTATTTTCTCTATTTTGTGATTTAAATCTTTTTGACTTAAATTCCCACTGTAACGATGTCGTCCTTCTTTACTTCAAGTCTATTTTAAAATGAACCAGGTGTGTTTTGGTTACAGGACTGTGATGTGTGTGTGTGTGTGTGTGTGTGTGTGAGTGTGTGTGAGTGTGTGTGTGTGTGTGTGTGTGTGTGTGTGTGTGTGTGTGTGTGTGTGTGTGTGTGTGTGGTGTGTGTGTGTGTGTGAGTGTGTGTGTGGTGTGTGTGTGGTGTGTGTGTGTGTGTGTGTGTGTGTGTGTGTGTGTGGTGTGTGTGTGTGTGTGTGTGTGTGTGTGTGTGTGTGTGTGTGTGTGGTGTGAGGTTGTCAAGCAGCAGGACAGGTGAGCAGGACTCTGGGCTTCACACGGGGACGGGGTGTTCCCCCCACACGTCTACTTACTGACAGTGGCGACGGCCGCAGAGCGTTGGAGCTCCAGGCCTGAACGCAGCTGGCCAGCCCGCTGCCGGGTGCCTGCCCTGGGGCAGCGGGCTGGGACTGACCCAGGGCAGAGGCTAACGCTAAAGGAGCAGCAGGACCTGGGGCTTGATTTGTGCCGGGGCAAGGCTGCGAGCCCTGTGGTGCATGGGCGTGGAGGGAGGAGTAACAAGGACCCGGAGGATGGAGCAAAGAATTGTGGGAGGTTGATAGAGGAGGTGAGGGAAGGAGGCAAGGAATGGTCCGAGGTACAAGTAGAAGGAGGCACATGAAGGAGACAAGAGTCAGATTAAAGCAACTAGCAGAAGATAAGAAAGCAGCTAAAGAGGAAAATCAACTATAAAGAAACTCAGTCGTCATGGCAACAGTTTAAAGGAGACACAGGATGTTTTCCTAACACAGAATAACAGAGTTGTGCACAGAGAGGCGTTCCCTGTGGTGGAGCATGGACACCTTTACTGTCATCACACACAATCATCAACCTGAAGATGAACAGAACACGTCTCCTTTAAATGATAAATAAAGTTACACAAGAGTCTCGTCTCAACTACAAGGACACAATGAGTGACAGGGACATTCAGGTTTAATGAAAGGTGATTACTTTACATCCATGTGTGTGTGTGTGTGTGTGTGTGTGTGTGTGTGTGTGTGTGTGTGTGTGTGTGTGTTCTCTTACCTGTGTGAAGATGAGGGTCTCGGAGTTGCGGCTGTCCAGGCTGAGGACGAAGCGGATGGACTGGAACAGTTCCTGGATGCTGGTGCGAAACTGCTCCTCCTCCATCCCACATGTGGCTCGAGAGTAAAGGATCCTGGACTGAACGATGAACTTGAACAGATACTCCAGAGCCTGAGGGGGGGGGCGACGGTGGGAGAGAGAGAGAGATGCCATGTGAATATTTACTGAAACTATGATTTATCTTCTAATATTCTTGTTATGTCTCTATGGGGCGGGGTCATTGTGTTTTCAGGTCTTTTAACACGATATCTCAATAACGGATGGAAGGAATTTCTTCAGATCTGGTACTCAAAGGTCAAAGGTCACGGTGAACTCATATTATCATGAATATTTCATGAGCACACGCTGGTGTCGTTTTTATCAAAAAGTCTCAAAAATGAACAGAAATGACAGTTTAAACACAAACGGACAGAAACAGGCTGAAGCTCAGATCTGATCCGACAGCTGCCGTTTGTCAAGTCTTCGCTCAATAATTCACCTCGTCCACTTTTACATAACAGTGACACGTGTGTTTGAGTCTGATGAACATTTGAAAGAGGAGTTTGGACATTATTTATAAACTGTTACTGCATTTAGAAAGCACTGGAATCACTGCTACACCTCGTGCTTGTGTGCCTCCACCAACCAGGGCTCACATGAGGTCACTGTGACCTTTAACCTTTGAGCACTGAAATCTAATCAGTTCATCTTTAAAGGTTCAGTGTGTAGAATGTAGTGACATCTAGTGGTGAAGTGTCGAAGAGAACCTGTGGCTAGCTTCATGGGTCATAGAAACTCAAAAGGTTTAGTTTGTCCAGTCTGGGCTACTGTAAAAAAAAACATGGCTGCCTCCGTAGAGAGGAGCCGCTCCTGATGTAAATATAAAGTATTTAAATATAAGTATTTAATCTAAGTATTAAAATAAAGGCCATTCTTGTAAAACACACATCTACTTTGGATGAAACACACTAGTGAAAACATTATTTTATATTTCTGCCAATAGATCCATTTCACCTGAATCTCACAGACTGACCTTTAACCTTTAAGTCCAAGTGTCAGGGTTGTGTTTGAACACAACACAATGATGACACAGTTGTTGAACATGTAACAACAACACCAGCGGCTGTGCTTCCTCTGAACCTCTCACCCTCATGGCTTCCTGGATGTGGTCCTGTCTGACCACCTCTGCAGAGCGATCCATGTACCACTTCAGACAGCGGATCAGCTCCCTGGAACAACACAACACCACTTTCACAACACACACTTCAACACAATTTAGGAATACAGAACAAAAGCTAAACTTAATTGTTCCCTGGCCACCTGGAGGCCGGGGGGAGGAGCCCTTCAGGGGACGTGAGTAAAAAGGAAAAGTTGAAATAAGAAGATCTGGTGCCTCCTGCATCTCAGCCGGTTATGTTTCCATTTGGAAGTTGAGTTGTGTTAAACTTTAACCTTTGACTTCCTATAAATGTCAAACATCTGAATGTCCTTTGAATCTGATTACACATGAGACTTTGTAGTTTCAAGCCTCTGCTCAGAGGAACACAGCTGAGCTCGAAACACAGGAAACATTGAAGCTCGAGAAGTGAACGTGTCACAGATGAAGCCACTCACTTGTAGGCCAGAGCTCCGGCAAAGTGTTTCTGAATGTACGTGTCCATCACAGGCCTGAAGTGATAGTATTTACTGTCCCGGAGCAGGTTGATGATGAACACCTGAGAGGAGAATCACAATTCATTCAATTCAGGAAGAATTATACTGAGGCTCACTCAGTCACTCAGGCCCTTCTCCCCATATCCCTTTCCTCCTTCCTTCCTCCCTTCCTCTCTCCCTTTCCTCCTTCCTTCCTCCCTCCCTTCCTTCCTCCCTCCCTCCCTCCCTCCCTCCCTTTCCTCCTTCCTTCCTTCCTCCCTCCCTCTCTCCCTTTCCTCCTTCCTCCCTCCCTTCCTTCCTCCCTCCCTCCCTCCCTCCCTTTCCTCCTTCCTTCCTTCCTCCCTCCCTCTCTCCCTTTCCTCCTTCCTCCCTCCCTTCCTTCCTCCCTCCCTCCCTCCCTCCCTTTCCTCCTTCCTTCCTTCCTCCCTCCCTCTCTCCCTTTCCTCCTTCCTTCCTTCCTCCCTCCTTCCTTCCTTCCTCCCTCCCTTCTCCTTCCTCCCTCCCTCCCTTTCCTCCTTCCTTCCTCCCTCCCTCCCTCCCTCCTCCCTGCTCTCCCTCATCCTTCCTCCTCCCTTCCTCTTCTTCCTTCCTTCCTCCCTCCCTGCCCTCCCTCCCCCTCCTTTCCTTCTTCCTCCCTCCCTCCTCCCTTCCCTCCTTCCTTCCATCCCTTCCTTCCTCCTCCCTCCCTCCCTCCCTCCCTCCCTCCCTCCCTCCCTCCCTCCCTTCCTCCTTCCTTCCTCCCTTCCTCCTCCTCTCCCTCCCTCCCTCCCTTTCCCTCCTTCCTTCCTCCCTTCCTCCTCCCTCCCTCCCTCCCTTCCTCCTTCCTTCCATCCCTCCTCCTCCCTCCCTCCCTCCCTTCCTCCCTCCCTCCTCCCTTCCTTCCTTCCTCTTCCTTCCTCCATCCCCCCTCTCTCCCTTTCCTCCTTCCTTCCTCCCTCCCTCCCTCCCTCCCTTCCTTCCTTCCTTCCTCCTCACACACACTTACCAGTGACTGGAACACCAGTGGTCCATACTTGTCTGTGTTGTCGTCTAAGATGGAGAACAACGTGTCCAGAATGTCTTGTAGAAACTGTCACACACACACACACACACACACACACCACACACACACACACACACACACCACACACCACACACCACACACACACCACCACACCACACACACACACACACACACACACACCACACACACAGACAACACACAGACCCAGTGAGTAATTTCATCTTGTATCTTTATCTCTATCTTCTGTCCGACGACACCTCACCTTGACTATCTCCTCTCCACTGACGTGTCGGAGCCGGCCGAGGATGTCCATGACCCGGTCCGGATGAGCCTTCCACTTGAGCAGAGCCAGGAGGTCGACTGAAGACAACAGCAAAGTCCACCATCAGAATCAAGATGCTTTCACACATGAAGTCCGGACATCTGGACGTTTTCTTGCAGCCTTCTAGTGAAATGTCTGGAAAGCGTCAGGGTGAGTCCCTGTGAGAAAACAGCAGGAATGTCGGTCCTGAACGAGTCGGACCGGGACGATCTCCTGCTGCTTCTTCACAAGAGAAACACAAACTACACAAACAGTCCAGGCACTATCTTCAGGACATTTTCCAGAATTCATGTCTGAAAACGGTTTCCAGTGAAATAAAACTCAACTTCCTCCTCCGCATGAAGGAAGCGTCCCTGTTATTACTGTCTGTGTTATGATTGTTGGTGCAGGTGCTGTTGGGTCGGTACCGTTCTGAGTGAGCTTGGTGGAGGAGAGCTGGGTGGAGATCCAGAAGGTCTCCTTGGTGCTGCGCTGGAAGATGAGGCTGGGGGGGATGCTGGGGCAGCTGTTGAAGTCTTCTTTACAGCAGGGCAGGCCCAGGTAGAGGGCGTGGTTACTGAACGTGGTGTTCTCATCACACTGAGGTCAGAGGGACACAGAGGAAGGTAAATCCTCAATGGGTTCACACCTCAAAGCTTCAGACTGGCTTCTGTCATTGGTAGTTGTTAGTCCGTCATGTTAAAAGACCCAGACCCTGCGGTGGCCTTCAGAGTGCAAACACTAGAGCCAGCGTTTGTTTTGTCTACTCTCAGCTACCGTAGAAACACGGAGGAGCTAATGTTCATATAAAGGCTCCTTCTACGTTAACACAGCAATTATCTGTGTCAGGTGATGATACACAAGTAAAATCATTATAAATATCTTATCAGGATTTCTTTCTGCATATGTTACATGAGAGGAAATGCAACTGAAAATTATAAATTATATTAAAACGTGTATTGACTATTTACACAACTGTGGGATTAAATTTAACTTTATATGTTCAACCTCCTACAAGCCGGAGGTAGAACAAAGATCAAGCTAGAGAACAAAAGAGAAATAAATAATAAAGGCAATAAAAGTAAATAGAAATAAAAGATCAAGGAACAGAGAGATATTCACATCGTATATAATTATACTGACCTTGTAAACGTAGAGTTCGTGGCTCTCGTCTGAAAGAGTGGTTCCATCCTCCCTCATCAGAGGAGTGAAGGCAAAACCAAACAGCTTCTTCTCTCCTTTGTCTTTTGCTGTAACGAGAGGACGAGGAACGACATCAGAGACAGAGGGAAAGAGAGAAGACGCTTATTTAACCTTCTCCCGACTTCTCTGTGATTTCGGTTTTGCAGGGAAAAGGTCAAACTGCCGTCCGTCTCTCACACGGATGATAAACAGCTGTTAAACTCCTCCATCACCGCAGGAAACATGGAGTCACTCACTGGAGCAGTGTCTGAACTCGAAGCGTATGTGGGACCCTCTGAAACGGTCGATGGGAATCGGTAGTTTGATGACCTCACTCCAGCGGGGGCTGTTGTTGTGGTACAGCACGAAGGAGCGATGCTCGGGCAGGTTGGGCTCCCCTGAGCCTACACTGATACAGTCCTGCAGGGGGAGGTAGAGAGAGAGCGGGGGAGATTTAAACACTTTGGCAGAGAGACCCTCATCCACGTCTCTCAACTCGATGGAGTCCTGTCCTGGTCACCTAGCAACAACCTGGACCGGCTCCACCTGAACGATTCCATCCTCTGATCAAGGAGCTGACAAATGATCCCAAACTGTGTTTCAGGACGTCAGTGATCCGGTTTGATTCTCAGCTCTGAGACATGAACAAGAAGAAAACTCCTTCCTGTTGATCCTGTTGATCCCGAACAGCTCAAACAAACAACTTACGAAAAAACTTGTCTGCGATAAAACGTGATTCACACAAGGTGAGGTCGTGTTTCAGACAAAAAATCCAGACCTGGTGAGAAAGATCCTGATGCTTGACTGTCGATCAGTTAAAAAGACGTTAGGAGTCATTCAAAACATTATTCTCCCACAAAAAGTTCATATTCACTGTTTTTCAGTTCGAGCAGAGATCAACAACTTTTCACCTCTCGAACCTCTATGACATTTTACGATCTAACGACAGGAAGTTTGTACAGAACCGTGGAAGCTCGGAGGAAGTCGAGACTCTTCTCTTACCTTGAGGATCTCTCCATCGGCATAAAGCACAAAGATGGTGACTTCAATGTTCTTCTGGACGCTCTTCCCTCCTCTCTCGAAATCCCCTCGCTCCAGCGTCAGGTACAGGTCGTTACGGATGTCACCTGGACCCGAACAGACATTAGAATCAATAACAACTATAATCTAATATCAAACAATGGCCAACAATTCAAAATGCCCACTCACAACATTTTCTTTTTCCAACACAGATTATTATCATCATAACCTGAAAAGAACCTGAAATATTATGAGTATGAAAAGACATTTATGGAGGCAGATGTTTTCTCACACACTGAAAACTGAACACGTCTCACACACACGAGACTAATGACCCGTGTTAACGTGGTCGCAGTCATTTATCATTTCAGCTCGTCCTATAGCGGAGGCGTCTCCCTTAATGTGTGAAGATGGGACTTTAATACGTTCCCCATCCCTGTCCGAGGGGAGGAGTGTGTGACACGCATGTGTAAGTGTGAAGGACACGGCTGCATGTGTGCAGAGGAGCATCAGAGACGCAGCCCTGCACGTGATGCAAGAGATGATCAGATCAGTTTCTCTGAGGTCACTCATGAGCGCCCCCTACACAACCCGGAAGCTCTACCTGTTCTCTCTCTCTACAGCTCTACCTGTGTTCTCTCTCTCTACAGCTCTACCTGTTCTCTCTCTCTACAGCTCTACCTGTTCTCTCTCTCTACAGCTCTACCTGTTCTCTCTCTCTACAGCTCTACCTGTGTTCTCTCTCTCTACAGCTCTACCTGTGTTCTCTCTCTCTACAGCTCTACAGCTCTACCTGTTCTCTCTCTCTACAGCTCTACCTGCTGTGAAGGTCTAGGACTCATGTAAACAGGTGCCTGCTCGTCTCCTGCCTCTGAGAACCAGGTGAACCTCCTGTCGACTGCACACGGGACTCACCCGGCATGATGACATCTGGGAATCCCAGTTTGCGTGTGATGGCCACGCCTCTGCTGAAGATGAGAGGGTTCTCCCTGCGGAGCTGCTCCATGTCGCCTCTCAGCAGCTGCAGAGAGATGATGAGGCCTGAGAGGATGGAGGGATGGAGGGGGGGGAGGGAGAGGGAGGGAGGGAGGGAGAGAGAGAGAGAGAGAGAGGGGGGAGGAGGGAGAGGGAAGGGAAGGGGAGGGGGGGGGAGGGGAAGGGAGGGAGAGGAGAGAGGGAGGGAGGGGGGGAGAGGAGGGAGGAGGAGAGAGAGGAGAGAGGGGAGGAGGGACGAGGGAGAGAGAAGAGAGGAGGGCGAGGGAGGAGAAAAGAGAAGAGGAGAAGAGAGAGGAGGAAGAGAGATGAGGGAGAGAGAGAGAGGGAAAAGAGAAGAGGGGAGAGCAGAGAGGGAAGAGGGGAGGGAGAGGAGGATGAAGGGAGAGAGGAGGGGGAGGGGGAGAGGGAGAGAGGAGAGAGGGAGAGGGAGGGAGGGGAGGGGAGGGAGAAGAGGGAGAGGGGAAGGGGATGGGAGGGGAGAAATAGACGAGGGAGGAGGGGAGGGAGAGAGGGAGGGAAAAGGGAGGGAGGGAAGGGGGGGAGATGGGGAGGAGAGAGAGGGAGAGAGGGAGAAAAGGGAGGGAGGGGAGAGGGGAGGGAAAGAGAGGGAGGGAGAAAAGAGGGAGGAGAGGGAGGAGGGGGGGGAGGGAGAGAAAAAGGGGAGTAGGAGGAGAGGGTTTTTTTGGGGAAGGGGAGAGGGAGAGAGAGAGAGAGAGGGAGAGGGAGAGGGAGGGATATTATTATATATATTACGATATTTATTTTGACGCCTTCACTTCCACTCAAACAACTGTCACTGCCGACATTGAACGACTCACAGATATTTTACCATGAAAACAAACTCAACCATGAAACCATGAAACCAGGAGACAAGGAGACAAGGAGACAAGGAGACAAGGAGACAAGGAGGCCATGACCCATGTGTAGCACGTGGGTTTGATCCCAGGTGACGGGTCTGGTAGCTTTGTGGGTCCAGGTACATGCACCGTTGGAACAAAAAGGTTCCACAAAACCATAGCCCTTTTTTAAATACCTCTTCCCCGAAATGAAAAAATCCCCGGTTGTTTCTGAAAATTTTGGGCTTCACTTCGGGACCGTTGGGAAAGTTGGGACAATTAGGGCTTCTTTTTTACATCAACACTCCTTCCCACACCAGGAAACATTGGGGAAAAGAAAAATGGGTAATTCCGGAATAGCTCAGGGACACTACAGCTTCAGGGACACTACAGCTGAGGGACATACAGCTGGGACACTACAGCTTCAGGGACACTACGCTCAGGACCACTACAGCTTAGGGACACTACAGCTCAGGAATACAGTTCAGGGACCACTACGCTCAGGGACACTACAGCTTCGGGACACTACAGCTTCAGGGACACTACAGCTTCAGGGACACTACAGCTTCAGGGACACTACAGCTTCAGGGACACTACAGCTTCAGGGACACTACAGCTTCAGGGACACTACAGCTTCAGGGACACTACAGCTTCAGGGACACTACAGCTTCAGGGACACTACAGCTGCGTATCTGAGGGGCCACAGGACCTCGAGGACACGAGGGCACCAGAGGACACTCGTCCTCCAGGGACACAAATTAACTTGATTCTCCAGCTGATGTCGAGTGATGACATCAGGGAGACGGCAGCGGATCTCCAGGCTGAAGGAGTGTGGGAAGTCTGTGTGTGTAACTGACATTATGAGTGTGTGTGGTGTGTCTGTGTGTGTCTGTGTGTGTCTGTGTGTGACTAACTCCTCGCTCACGCTCCACAGACTCACTAACGCTGCTGGACTTTTATGTAAAATCAAGGAATCTCTGCATCGTCAGCTTCGACCGAACCTCTGCCAGGGATCAAGGCTACCTCTTAAACCACAGAGAGACACACACAACACACACACACACACACACACACACGCACACACACCACACACACACACACACACACACACTGTTCCGTACCATAGTTGGTGCTGGGAGCTGTGTATTTGGTGCTGGACTTGCGGATGATGTTCTCATGGATCTGGTACCATTCGTTCTCATTGTTACACCTGGAGAACGACAACAACAACGACAACAACAATAAACGACTTATAATGAATAACACAAAATAACATGTTCACAGTAAGGTGCGTGACTGTCTTTGTATTTTACTCCATATAAGGACATATTACATAAAAGTACTAATATAACAACCATGACAAGTGTGACTCATGTGGAAGAGAAAGCAACAAATAATAAACACAGATGATGAGGAATAAACGAACAGGAAGAGGAACAACAGGCTTATAATGATAATGATAATAATAACAATAATAATAATCATTATTATTGTGTGTGTGTGTGTGTTGCAGCCACGTACGTGTACACTTTCAGGACAAAGTCCTTCTCCTCCTTCAGCTCAGAGATGGTCTGCAGGACGTCGCTCATGGCCAGGACGGCACATCCGTACGGCCGCCGGTATTGAACGTGTGGCGGACCTTTCTTACTGTCGTTCAGCAACATGCGCCCTGCAACAGGAAGTTGTGTTGTCGTCACACACAGAGAAATACTGGACACACACGAGGCTCCTTCAAGTAGATGAATATAAACAAGAGGACATTTTTAATTCTGCCTCCTTCTCTTGTAAATAATGAGTCTCAACATAATGCAGCAGCACTAAGAACTAACAGAAGCAGCAGCAGCGTGTCCCTCACCTGTTCTGATGACTTGTGACACGATGTACAGATCTCTCTTCATGTCTTTGTTGCTCAGATCCTGCAGAAACCCAGAGAAAGAAGAACACACACAGTTCCTGAATCAGAGCTCATGTTTCCTTCTGTTAGACTAAATGAGTTCCACCACAGAGAGAGAGGAGGAAGAGGATCCACAGTCAGTATGAAGACACGTGTTCCAACAGGCGAAGAAGGATCCCTCTGCAGATTTACTCCTCTAAATACTTCAGGCAAAGTTTGACTGAGAGGAAATGAGTTTGTTGGAGTTTGTCGCATCATCGGCTGCAGAGCAGTCATCACTGGACTCGTCTCCAGAACAACAGGGGGCACTGCCTCCTCACTTTTATATTCTTCCCCCTCAGTTCCTCAAATGTATTTCAACCAGCTGTCAGTGTGTGTGTGTGTGTGTGTGTGTGTGTGTGTGTGTGTGTGTGTGTGTGTGTGTGTGTGTGTGTGTGTGTGTGTGTGTGTGTGTGTGTGTGTGTGTGAGAGTGTGTGTTACCGTGAAGAGCGCACACAGCCTCTCCACCTTCTCTGGATTCTTCGGGCCTCCGTTCTTGTTCAGTCTCACCATGAACTTCTCACTGGAAAACACACAGAACAGCGACTCTCTTAAACTCTGCATGTGCTCGAGTTAGCGGCACTTTGGCACATGGACTGGGGGAAAACAGGGTTCGAACCCACAACCCCCCTCTACCTCCTGAGCCTCAGTGTTCTCTGCTCTGGAAGCAAAGGCACTGCACTTGTTAATGTGACGGTTCACATGTTGAAATGAACAAAGGGGCATTAAAACGTTTCAACGGGACGAGCTGATGCAGACCCTGAAGTCCACCTCCTGCGTGGGTCACCTCTGATCCGGAGACACAGCTCCCTCTGGGAAACACCCACCTGAGGAACAGGATTAAAGTCTTGTCGACAGTACGATCGATATTTTCCAGTCTCTATTTAAAAAGACTCAGTAGATAAAGTCTACAACAACAGTTAGTGACTTAAAGTTCTGTTGACATGTGGACGAGCGGCTCACACTGAATGAATGTGGCCAGGGCATCGACCTTCTGTCCCAGGATCCGATCACGTCAGCTTTCTACAAAATACAATCTGCAGAATTGCTTCAAAGGCCGAGGACGGTGACGTCAGTGTTGCTCATCGGCACATCCTCCTCCTCCAGGCCCCGAGGTGGAGAAGCTCCAGCAGTTTACCCCTGGTGCCCTCGCTGACTCCTCGGGGGGGGTTTCTGGGAGATAGACTTCTCTCAGATTCCTCCTCATGCCTCTGCTCTGCTCCCCCGCCGGCTGTGAGGAAACTGTAAAGCAGCATGTCTCAGCCTCTTCGCTTCAGGGACTCGGCAGAGCATCGTCTGCTGGTGTCAGCGACTCCTCACCCGTCTTCCCCCAGAGGGATGTGACCACTTGTTTTCATTCAATAAGCTGCAGCTTGACATTAATGCAGCTAAGCCTCAGATGCATTATGAGATTTCTGCATTCAGAAGAGACTCTGGGGGGGGGGGGGGGGGGGGGGGGGGGGTGCAGACACTAATCCAATGACATTTGCTCATGTTTCGTCTCTGTGATGCACACACACACACACACACACACACACACACACCACACACACACACACAACACAACACACAACACACACACACACACACAACAACACACACACACACACACACAATCGACCGACGCAGCATTGGGTTGAGTAATAAATGTACTTCCTGAGTTTCTGAATCAAGCTGGAAAATGTATAACGTGACGTAAATGATGATGTCATCAGGTGCTTGTGTGATGTCACCGTGAGGAAAGGACTTTGTGTGTTGTCACTTTCACTGGATTTGATTCTTTTTATTCAGGCTCCATTATTCAGCTCATTCTCACAATGAACCACAAACAGCAGCAGGTTGATGTCGATGTTTACACCGATCAAACAACCACGAGGAGGAGGAGCGACAAATCCCCACAATGCACTTTGTGTCCGACTCTTTGAACTAAACAGTTTATCCTAATTCCCCAGAGACTAAACAAACACACACAACGAGGGGGAAGAGAGGAGGTTTCCAAATGATGTTGTCATACTGTTCACACACACTCACACACCCACACACATGCAGACATAAACACACAAACAGACAAACACACACACACACACACACACACACAAGATTATACATTAGGCACAAGTGTACTAAATATAATTGTGTACATTCATCATAATACACACGTACAAACACACTCCCCACACACACACACGCACACACGCACACACGCACACACCACACACACACACACACACACACACACACACGCCACTGTTATATGTCGACATGGATTTGAAAGAGGAAACACAAACAACTTAGATACAATCAGAAAATGTCCCGTTTGATACAAATGTGTTCAAACACACATGCACTGATTCTGCTGTGTGCATGAACACAAATGCACACGCTCCGACATATACTGTACACACATGTATGCATGGATGCACACAGTCACGTGCACACATGGTGGACACACACACACACACACACACACACACACACACACACACACGCAGGCAGGCACATGTACTATTTGAGAATGCATATGAACCAATCACCATCACTTCCACTCCATTGAGGGTTCGTGCTGTTAGAGCAACACCAGAGGGACTTTGACACACACACACACACACACACACACACACCACACACAACACACACACACACACACACACACACACACACACACACACACACACGAGAGCTGAACAGCCTCAGAGCAGATTCTTTTTCAGAATTTTAGTTCTCATGGTACAAATTATTTTCTCTCCTTCATCATCACAGAATTCAAACTAGCAACCTCGCTGCCAACTCTGATGTCGCCAAAATGAGGCCAAAGCATTTCTATCGCCCCCTGGTGGCTGACGGCAGTATAGTTCATAACTCCTGCCTCCTCCATGTTAGCAGATGGGACATGGACCAAACAAAAAATCTAAGTAAACGTTAAATAAACGTTTGTTAAAGATGTTTCTTTCATTTTATGTCGTTCTTCTCTCGCCGAAGTTTGTTGATCAGTTTGGGTTTAATTCGTTATTTGATGATAAATAATCTAAATGAAAACTGACAATAAATGATGTTAAAACATTTTTTGCATTATAGTTAAAGTCATAGTCACACAGACGTTGATTCAGCGATACATTGCAGTGAATCATATCTGTAGTTTGCTGGAGGAAATAATCTGTGTCTGAATAGCTCCGGTCTGTATGTGTCTGTGTGAATATAGAAGAGGAAATGAGATCCCAACACACGTGGTCACTGGAGACTCATTCAGATAATAGTAAAAAGAATCCAGGTGTGAACTAACGTGCACAGAGCGACTTGTGATCACTTCACCAGAGACGTGGCTTCAGGTATGAATGAGGCAGCTCACTCTGCACCATCTTTACATTCTCTCCACATGAGAGCGTCATGAACTCGTGAACTCATGTTCCTCGTGCTTATATAACAGGAAGAGAACAATACAGGACATCACTGACTCGGCACTGACCTGCTGCACGCACACAGACACACACACACACACACACACACACACACACACACACACACACACACACACACACACACACACACACACTGACATTAGCTAACCTTTACCTGTTAGCATTGGGATTGCTCCACTAATGTATAATTGATGGGGGTGGGGGTCATGTATTATTCATAGCAGGTCTGTGCAGCCACTTACCAAAGTTTGTTCTACGTTATGAAATTAATATGTCATGTACGAGAGAGAGAGAGAGAGAGAGAGAGAGAGAGAGGGGAGGAGAAGGGAGGAAGAGAAGGAGGGAATAGAAGGTTGTAGTGTGTGTTTGTGTGTGGTGTGTGTGTGTGTTGTTGTGTGTGTGTGTGTGTGTGTGTGTGTGTGTGTGTTTTCCACCTGATGGTCTTTCCCTCTCTCAGGTCGTACAGAGAGAAGAAGATGTCCGTGTCCTCCCCGATGCTGTTGTAGGTGAAGCTCTTCAGGTTGACCAGTAGGTGGTGCGGTACCGGACTCTGCCCGGGTCGCCGTGTCGCTGCCGTGTACCGTCGCCCTGGAAACCAATGACACACACGATATTCTCATGTTTCTAGTTTCCTTTGACACGTTAGCGTGATTGTCGTCATAAAGACAAGTTTTGGGGAAAATGTCTTGAGACCCAAAGGATTTATGAATTTGTCTTTCACGTTTAGGACCAAGTACGTGACTAAGTACATGATGACTTCAACATACTGCACACAGATGGATTTAAACTGGTGGTACTGCAGGACTGTACCTGTGTGGTGCTCTGCTGGACACTGTGTCTGCTGGACAGATGCTGTGGAAGAGACACAGTTCATTATATTCTTACAACACCATCTCATTTACACTTTATCACTTCATCTTCTCGTTGTGTTTTTAATCTGCTGTCGTCATGTCAATTTACCACAGAGGTCGATAAAGTTCAATTTGATCTTATCTCTGAGTTTCCTTCACCTCGACCTTTGTCTCCATTTCAGAAAACAAACATCAGCTCAGAATCATAACTTCATCTCGTCTCAGTAACTTTCTCCGTCTGTGTTTGTCCCTGTTGTTCTCATCGCTGTGAAAACGTCTGTAGACCAAACAGTCAGAATCCGATGGAGCTGAAAAAGCTGATTTATTCTTCATGAAGTTTGTATAATATTTATTTCTTCTTCTGCGGATTCTCTCCATCCTTCCATCTGTAAACTTCACCACTTCACCCTGTGTCTCTCCTTCTTCCTTTGTCTCGTCCTGTCTCCAGATCAGTCTCTAGGCAACAGGACAAAGGGGGAATCGCCACGACAACAGTGTTTGACTGGTACAGCTCAGTTATTTAAAGCAGCTGAAAAAAAAAAAAAAAAAAAAAAAAAAAAAAAAAAAAAAAAAAAAAAAAAAAAAAAAAAAAAAAAAAAAAAAAAAAAAAAAAAAAAAAAAAAAAAAAAAAAAAAAAAAAAAAAAAAAAAAAAAAAAAAAAAAAAAAAAAAAAAAAAAAAAAAAAAAAAAAAAAAAAAAAAAAAAAAAAAAAAAAAAAAAAAAAAAAAAAAAAAAAAAAAAAAAAAAAAAAAAAAAAAAAAAAAAAAAAAAAAAAAAAAAAAAAAAAAAAAAAAAAAAAAAAAAAAAAAAAAAAAAAAAAAAAAAAAAAAAAGGGGGGGGGGGGGGGGGGGGGGGGGGGGGGGGGGGGGGGGGGGGGGGGGGGGGGGGGGGGGGGGGGGGGGGGGGGGGGGGGGGGGGGGGGGGGGGGGGGGGGGGGGGGGGGGGGGGGGGGGGGGGGGGGGGGGGGGGGGGGGGGGGGGGGGGGGGGGGGGGGGGGGGGGGGGGGGGGGGGGGGGGGGGGGGGAGAGTCACATTAATCCGTGTCACAAACCACCTCTGTGTGCTGTCACTCTCTGGCAGTGAGCGAGGCGGCCACCAACAGGCCGGCGCTGTGGGCGATTCCTCCGAGGCTCTGGCACAGAAACAGCAGCTCAGGTCATTCCTGCTTCGCCTCACAGGGGCGAGTCGGACACTCTGCCAGCGTGTGTGATGAAGAGAATCACTGTGAAGTGATCACAGCTCGTATCAACACGTTCCCTGTGTCCAAGTCTCTGCTCGGCAAGACACGAGGACTTGACCGGGAATCAAACCGTGACCAGCGTGGAATGAGGTGGTTTTGTATCATATGTTTCGTCTGTTCATCGTGGTCCTAATAGTTTAATTACAATAAACTCACATGAATACAACGATGTGTCCTGATTGTTTGAATTACCTTTTTAGGAAGTTCAGGATTTTTCTCAACTCTCAGTTTACAACTGGCTGCTACAAAATAAAACTCTCCTTAAATCAAACTGCTATAATATAATGAACTGCTTCATCTCCATGCTGCTGCTGTGTGTGTGTGTGTGTGTGTGTGTGTGTGTGTGTGTGAGTTCACAGGATGGCATCGTGTCCTCAGAGAACCTCCTGTTGCTTCGCCACAGTTCGCTGATTAGCATGTTTTTAGGACCTGAGGTTAAAAATACTACAACTTTTAGCCAGCGAGCGCCAAACTACACCAGCAGTTGCTTAGCAACAACACGAGTCGGGTACAGCAGCTCAGCATCTGTTTGTAAGGAGAAGCCCGGTGGACTCAGAACCTCTGTGTGGGTCCACATTCAAATCCTACATCAACACGTGACTTAGAGAAGCAGGGAACGATTTTACATATGATCCTAATGGAGGGAGAAAAGTAAACTTTAATTAAATTCATCACTTTCACACAAACTGGATTTATTTTCTAACTCAGTTATTATGACTAACGAAGATCAAGTCTAGCATATAGTAAAGTATAGTAAATAAGTATCAGGGTACTTTTTCCTGTGTACACATGTTGTCATATGGAACCCCCCCCCTTTTTTTTTTTTTTTTTTTTTTTACCTGTAAACTTTATATGAGGACTAATGATAACAAATTAAAAAGGAATTGAACTCATCAACATTATTGTCCGTGATTAACACAACAGGATGATACAGGAAAGTGATGCAGCAACGCATCTTAATGATTTAATACACGAGAGCTTCTGCCCGTCCACGTTATTTCATCTCTACAGTTCATTCTGCTTCTTTCACTGAGCTCATATCGAAAAGCTCATATATAACCAACTCCTGGGGGAGCTCCTCAATCACAGCAGCAGCAGCAGCAGCAGCACAGGCCCCGAGTGGGACAGAGAGAGAGAGGAGAGAGAGCGAGCGAGGCTCTCTGGCACATTTACTCCAGGGAGCTGCCCGACACTTTCTGCCTGTTGTCAGTCTCTGGAGCCTCCGGGGGAAAGTGTGAGCTCAGCTGAGTTCAGAGAGTCTGTGATTCTCCCTCAAACACAAGAGGAAACCTCCGTGTTCTTCCCCTGCTCCAGATTCACTGCAGAGTTTAGTCCATGTGAAGTTAATCATTTCGGATCGGGAGCGGGACAGCGCCTCAATCACTCATCCCTACCCACATCCCTTCATCATCCCTTCCCTTCGCCCCTCAACCTCCCTTCTCCATCCTCATCCCCCTCTCTTCCCCTCATCCCACATCCCTCCATCCTCATCCCTTCCTCTCTTCCCCTCATCCCACATCACCTCAAATCCTCATCCCTCTCCTCTCCCTCAGCCCTCAACCCTCATCCTCACCGCATTTCTCATCCCTTCATCCTCCCTTCCCCTCATCCCTCAACCTCCCTTCTCCATCCTCATCCCTACCCTCATCCCTTCATCCTCTCTTCCCCTCATCCCTCATCCCTTCATCCTCTCTTCCCCTCATCCCTTCCCTTCATCCCTTCATCCTCTCTTCCCCTCATCCTTCCCTCATCCCTTCATCCTCTCTTCCCCTCATCCCTTCATCCTCTCTTCCCCTCATCCCTTCATCCTCTCTTCCCTTCATCCCTTCATCCTCTCTTCCTCTCTTCCCCTCATCCCTTCATCCCTTCATCCCTCATCCCTTCCAGCTCAATCCGGTGCATATCCCTCTCCCTTCTCTCTCAAGGTTCGGTCTCGGTGCCAACATCAGCTCTGAGTCTCCATCCGCCCAGTTCCCAGCGTATCCTCCCACACCAGCCTAACACAGACATTCTTCATCCATCTTCATCCTCGTCCTTCACATCCATTCATCCATCTGCGATATCCAACACAGCCTGAATTTCCATCAAAAGATTTAAACGATGCATCGTAGTGGCTTGGTCCATGTTAGTGTTCGATCCCGAGGTGCAGCCGAGGACGAGAGGTGACAGAGGATAACAGAATGATTCCTCTGTTAAATATCTACTGAAAACATTTTCTTATTAAGACTTTCTTCAGATTTTCCTTAATTTTAATAATACATAAATAATAAAACATTGTATTTCATGTCAACCAGCAGTTATGGAATCAGTTTAGAGTCAGTGTTGGAATCACAGACTCCTCCTGTTAAAGTCCTGTATTCTACAGTGTTCACCGAACTTCACACCTTCACAGCTTCAATTCAATCAAGCTGTTTAAATAAGAATTTCTATTTTTCTGACATGTTTGCTGATAAGTAGAGGAAAATAAATATTGCATTATATTTATTTATTATATTCAGCGCTGACACAGCATTAACTCGTGAGCGGAGTCTGACAGGTTTGCCTGAGGCAGACACACAGTTACACACAGTTACACACAGTTACACACAGTTACACACAGACGTCTGTCTGTTTATAGTCTTTCAGAATAAAATCCCAAAGATCCAACTGAATAAAGTTGCTCTCGCACCAATATCCAGATAATCTCCTGAGTTAGACGATGAAAGCAGCATCGAGTCAACAATAACACACCAAGTTAAACATAACGGCTGTTTAACAACTTCAACGAGTCGTGTTCATCCATGACTCAGATTTGTTCAGTGGTTCAGACTAAGAGATTTAAAAGTGTTTAATCTGTTTTAACTACAGGTTCAAATCTGAAGCTGTTTTCAGACCTGCACTGAAGTCCAGATAATCTCCTGAATTTATCCAGAGCGCCTGAACGTGAGAACGTTAAGGTCCGAGTCAGTGGTTCTGGACAGAACGTCGAGAAACTGGGAAGAATACAAATAACTCAGGATGACAAATAGGAGCCAGACACTTAGAAGACACTGAAAGTTGGACAATCTCCTGCTTCGTTCTTCATATGAAACACAAACTTAAGTTCATATCTGAAAACGACTTTCATCCTCTTCTCTCCCTGCATGAAATAGAAGTATGAGGGTTTAGTTCTGATACGGTCACAGCTCGTCCTCCACTGGACTGAAGTCTGCTTTCAAAGCTGGACTGCAGGTGTTTCTGTGACATCTGGACGTCCCAGTCTGTGGGAGGACGAGCTCCGACCTCTGACCCTGGATCAGCAGGACCTGGAGAAGGTGCAGCCGCGGACACAACAGGAGGGAGCTGCTCGCTGCAGCTCGAGCTGGCACTCAGAAATACCCCCGCCCACAGCACGGATACAGAAATATGAAGCTCTGAAAGAAAAGCGATCCATCTGTGTTCCAGGGAAAGTACAGTCTCACAGGTAGAGGCCCCAACTCTCTTCTGTGAGGACTATTCGTGGATTTAGTTTCCCTCCTCCCTCCCTCCCTCCCTAACTGCCTCCTCTTCCTCTCTCCCCAGCTGGAGTGAGTAATCATACCTTCACATCCTGCAGGGACCAGCACACGAACACAAGCATTAACACAGTTTAACACATCTGCGCCGCCTCAGCACCGTAAACACCAGTCGGGCAAATCTCAGATAATGGAGCTCTTTGAAGCAGATGTGCGGTTTCTCGATATCAGCTGCAGAAACCAAACACAACGAATGTAAAGTCGGAGCAAAGCTGCTTCTGTGCAGTGATGCAGAGGAAGGAAAGCTCAGCGTCAGGCGAGGCTGCGGCGCTCGCCACCCCCGACTAAATCACATATTTACTCTCCTCTTTATTGCTGCATTGGCCTTTTGTTTTTCTAGAGTTAGA
The DNA here is from genome assembly GCA_006182925.3 of Reinhardtius hippoglossoides. Lineage (NCBI taxonomy): Eukaryota > Metazoa > Chordata > Actinopteri > Pleuronectiformes > Pleuronectidae > Reinhardtius > Reinhardtius hippoglossoides. Next base: position 34,898 of record VCHM03000031.1, read on the forward strand.
AGGTAGAAGATCTTAATCACTCTGACAGCCCACAAACTAGAGAGGTCCGCCGCAGCCTCTCCCCTCCATCAACAAACACCCACACGTTTTCCACCGGAGCAGG